>JAAGKR010010363.1:0-23037 GCA_011419295.1 Clarias macrocephalus | reverse complement strand
GGAATCTCCTACAGTCTACCTGAGCCTCCAGGAACAAACTGGACTCCTTTTAATTTTAACACATCTCCTGTTACACTGAACTTCCAGTACACATTATTAAGTTGATCAGTCCCTGCTATCCGTTATCACCCAGATGAGGATGGGTTCCCTGTTGAGTCTGGTTCCTCTCAAGGTTTCTTCCTATTACCATCCCAGGGAGTTTTTCCTTGCCACCGTCGCCCTCGGCTTGCTCATCAGGGACAATCTTATCATTTTGATTCATACACATTGCATACAGACTTACTTCTTTTTATTGTGTAAAGCTGCTTTGCGACAATGTCAATTGTTAAAAGCGCTATATAAATAAAATTGACTTGACTTGAAATTGACAATACTATCATCCCTGCACTGGGATGTTTAAAATGGATTACAAACTAACATTACCTACATGCAAGGCTCTGAATGGTTGCCAATTTTCTGACATATTACTATCCGCAGCGCTCCTTAAGATCACAAAACTCTGGATTTCTGGTATTTCCCAGAATATCAATCCACAAAAGGAGATAGAGCGTTTTCATATTACCTGTAGCTCCTAAGCTTTGGAATAGCCTTCCTGATAATGTTCGGGGCTCAGACATAGTCTCCCAGTTTAAAAGCAGACTCAAGTCCATTTGGCCTGGCATACGCATAATTCATCACATAATCTCATGCTCCAGTAAATTTTTTACCTAAATGCATACTCTTATCTAGTCCTGCTAATATAATGAACATTATGTTTTTTTCCACCTCTTCTTTATTTTCTACCCATCTCAAGGCATCTGGAGATTGTGCCAGCTTCAGTAGACAGAGGCCAACCCTATGAGGATTCTGAGACATTCAGAGAAGGACCAGCTCTAGCTGGATTCTGATCCATGATGGTTTGAAACTACAAACACTGCTTTCAAGCTCCCAGTGATCCAGAACCTCTCTGCCCTCTGCACCAGTCTGAATCATTCTGGTGCCGAACTGGACTGTATCTTCTGTTATGCTGAACACGGTATGTCAGCAAAAATCCTGCTAACTGTTCACCCAAATTAGGATGGGTTCCCTGTTGAATTTGGGTTCTCTCAAGGTTTCTTCCTATTGCCATCTCAGGGAGTTTTTCCTTCTTGGCTTGTTCATCAGGGATAATCTAATCGTTATGCTCTATACACATTTTGACTTGCTTATACACATATCCACAATCTTCTTTTAAATGTGTGAAGCTGCTGCCATTGTTAAAAGCGCTATATAAATAAAATTGAATTTGAGGCATCTGGAGATTGTGCCAGCTCCAACAGACAGAGACCGATCCTGCGAGGATCTTGAGGCATCCAGAGAAGGACCACCTCCAGCTGGATTCTGCTTCATGGTGGTTTGGAGCTACACATGCTGCTCCCAGTGATCCAGACCCCCCTCTGTCCTCTGCACCTGCTGACTCATCCCTGTGCTGAACTGGACTTCATGATAACTTCATGACAACTTCTGTTATACTGAACTTCCAGCAGCCTAACACACATGACGTCATTATATAATGCCGTTTTATGATTCCTGTTATCCTTTATCACACAAATGAGGATGGGTCCCCTGTTGAGTCTGGTTCCTTCTTCCCATTGGCATCTCAGGGGGTTTTTCCTTGCCATAGTCGCTGTCACCCTTGGCTTGCTCATCAAGGATCTAATTGTCTAGACACTTTTTTCACAAATACACACTTCCAGAAATGTTCTTTTCATTTTTTGTGAAGCTGCTTTGAGACAATGACCATTGTTAAAAGCGCTATAGAAATAAAACTGAATTGAAATAACCAGTTTAAAAAGTCACCAGTAAAGGGCTTTTACAGAGACCTACTTTAGGATGCTTGAAAAAGGTTTTCAAACATTCTCAATGTAGCACTGTTGCATGTACAATCTGCTTCTTTTAAACAGCTCTTTAGTGCGAATTAAAACATCTGAATCACACTTGAAGGCTTCTTCTCCTTTAAGAGACAGAAAAAACAGACTTACAGAGAGAGAGGTAGTCAAACGTGTTAAAGATTGAAAAATAGAAAGTGGCAGTAGTGAGAATCACACACAAACACGGTCACATGTTCACACACTTCTGCCCACAAACAATGAAAGCAACAATGAAGTGGAGTGTAATCCTTGCAAATCATAAATATAGTTAAAATCAAGATCAATCAATAAATAAACAAAATCTTCATTTTACCCCCATTATTGAATAAAGACACCAAGAACTATGATGCTGCACTACATAACTATTATTAACCTGATCATTACTCAGAATTGCAGGGTTGCCAAATAGCTACTGAAATTTGGGCCCATCCCCAAAAAGCACTCTTTGGCTCTTTTGTTCTCTTTGTATTAATTTAGTAGTCTACAGTGTTACATTTTTTTTTTTTGAGTAAATATGTATAAATAAATTCAGTTACATGTGATTATCAAAGGTATGGAAAGGTCAGACGCTAACGGTTTAGAATTTTTCTTTTGAAATTTCAATTTAATCTCAGAGTGAGATTAATGGTATGGGTGTGCTAGAAAACAAAGGGGTAAAAAAACAATCTACTTGTGGTCAGAGTGAGATTAGCTCACACTTCCTTATGCTACAGTTTCTGAAGTTTAACGGCATTGTTTCCTGGCTGAAGCCGTTCAGTCTCAGAGTGTTTAGGGCTTGTGTACGGTGGTCAGGATTCAGAATGAAGATAATAAAACTTTATTTCTGTGAGTAACTTCACACGTTTCTTTGTTGTCTTTTAAGTTTAGTTTCTGTATGAATGAAGTGTAGGTGATTCTAAACCCCCATGGTGTATCTGTGTGTGTTGTGGTTGTTAGATCTCCTTGTGTGCTGTGGAGCTGCAGAGAGTTTCACAGAGAAGTCGGTAGATTTGGGACAGAATGTGACTCTAAAGTGTGAGGTGTCTGTAAGAGATGTGTTCTGGTTCCTGATGAAGTCGTCAGAACCTCCAGTGTTTATATTACGCTCTTTCTCAAGCCGAGCCAAGCGAGCAGATTACAGTAACATGACCTTCAGCAAGACTTTCTCACTGCAATACAACAGCAGTTTATTTATACACAATATCAGTACTAATGATTTAGGAGTGTATTATTGTATTCAAACTGCTTCACCTTACGCCATCAGCAGAGGAATCAGACTTTACATCCAGAATCACACAACTGGTGAGTTGATTATTGAGAGAAGATTTATTTATGCAATGTAATATTAAAAAAGTAAATATTTTAGATTTCATCCTGCATCCTGTATTTATGATTTAAAATACATAGCATTTTTAGTTTTTTATTTATTTATTTTTTGCTGCTTATTTAGTTTTCACTTCTATGCCTTATATAAAATCTGTCTTTGTAGATACACCATACACTAAGGGAGCTGTATCAATTACAGAGAATCAGACATGTGATGATAAGACATGTAAAGACGTCAAACTCTGGCAAAATCTCTTCATCATACTCGCGATAATCAACTGTCTTGTTCTTGTTGTCATCACAGGTGAATGTAACTTTATTCCACAATACTCACTGATTATCAGCTGATATACAAAAGTCTGTGATGTTGTTTTTGTTGAATAGATCTAAACTAACTCTAAACTAGTAAGTTTAAATGCTTGAACATGTGACATAGTATAACTAATCACTATATTTTTTAATCACAATATTTTGTATATATTACATATAACGCCCTTTTAATAGATTTACACTAAATATGTAAGGTTTTTTCAGCATTTTTCTTTGTTCACTAATGTTGTTAGGAAGAGAATCAATCAGGGTGACGCGGCAAAGCTCCTCCATTTATTTATTTTTTAAACCTGAAGTTTAGCTGTTAAATTTCACCATAACAATGGGTCACAAATCCTAAATGTTAGGCTACATGACATCTAAACTGTACATATTAGCAGATCTTTATCAAGTAACTAAAATGAAATGGTATATTGTGAATAAGTTCTATTTAGTTTTGGAATTTAATTCAAAAAGTGAAACTGTCATATATCCTAGATTTGTTACATGGACAGTGAAATATATCTAACCTTATTGGTTTTCACTTTGTTTGTAATCAATCTAGAAAATATATAAGTTTCACTTATTGTTTTATTTTTACCTTCCATACAAACTTGAATAATTCTTTTGATTGTGTAAAGCTGCTTTGCGACAATGACAATTGTTAAAAGCGCTAAACAAATAAAATTGAATTGAATTGAAATTGCATTAAATTATGAAACAAAAAAAAAAACTCTCATGATTTTATTTGTTGATTTCTTTTTAAGATACACTGAATATTAACCTGACAGAATTTAACCATACATTTGCTATGCTTCTTTTTTCATTATTAAATATTTAAATATCTTAAATATTTTTTTTTTAAACTTACATTTTTGGAAATCACAACCCACCATCCTCAACACTATATTTATTATCCTTTCTGACTTTGAACCAAACCATAATGATTTAAATACTGGTTTTTAAATAGCACCGACTGTGAACTAATAAGTTGACAAATATGTTTTAAAATCAAAGGTTAAACAATGTGCTTATAACTCTTTCATGCAGTAAGTGTCCTGAAGTGGTCTGAGCAATGCATTTTACACTTAAGAGGAGGTAAAACTGTTTGAGAAGTGATTATTAGGGATTATCTCTACATGAGGCCCATTTGAGATGGTGTATAATAAAGTTGTGAATGTTTAGAAAGTCTTGATTGTTTCAGGGAGGTTAATTCTGAAGAAATTATAATGTTTTAGGATTTACAGTTCGCCGCTGCAGAAGAAATCCAAAAACTCGAACACCTCATACACCTCCAGACGCCGGTTTACAGCTGCACCAGAACAACACCAGCGTTGTGGTAGGCTTAATGGTTTTAATATGTTTTTGTCTAAATGTGAATTAATTTTTTTTTAAAAATTAAATATCCCAATGTTTAATACACTTTGCTGTTTTTTAAATATTATGAATTTAAAGTGCTGAAGTGCTATATTAGTTCTACTTCCTTGAGTGGTTGTAGAACTGAGCCTGGTGTCTGTGGGTTTGAAGTCGGAAAGTCCCACATGCATGAAAGATGCATAAAGCTACACAGATTTAGTGTTTTACCCAAATGTCTTAGTAAATCTGTTACAATATACAGTATGCTAATTAATAATGCATTTGCAGAAAAATAGTGCAAAACAAATGAAACTATATTAGTCCCTGTTCTCTCGTGCCTATGCAGTACTGTGGAATATGTACAATACAAACTTTTAACACAGTGTCACATGTATCTTAGATATGATAGTGTTAAAGTTGTGTTAATTAAAACTGGTCATATCACTCTATTCTTTCAGTACGCTGACGTGCAGTACATAAAAAAAAACGGCTGCATCAGGACGACTGACCTTAACTGCACATACTCTCTTCTGCAGCCCGTGACCCGGCGTGACCCCATGCAGAGGCGTGACCTCAAACATCATGATGTGGACTTGATGCTTCATAATATCCATGAAAAAGCTTAATTTTTTGAGGTGCTGATCTAAGATCCGTGATTCACAAATTATTCAGTTGTAAATGAGATGAACCGATTTCCAGGTGCAAAAAAACCTTTATTCATTTATTCATTATTCATTCATTCATTTATAGGCTAAAGGGATTTTTATAGATGCTATTTGAGTTGTGAATCAAAATATAAACTGCTGAAATCACTTGGATGATTTGAACCACTGAATCAAATTATTGAAGTGAATCATTAGACTGAAGTGAGCCGTGTTCCAAATGCTGAAAAATGTCTAGTCAGTGGTCTACAATTTTCACTGCTTTTCTTCTATCAAGACTTTTTATCGTTGTCCTTCATCTTGCTCCCATAATGCACTGCAAGTGTTTCAGTTCAGATACTAAGGTATGGTTAGTTTACACATCTCATATTAAAGTATAAAACCATCTGTTTAAATTATATCCTGCCTGAATGTTTATTTTGTTAAACGAATTAGTTGTTTATGTCCTCACTTCATCTCTCACAAGCCACATGAATATTAAAACACCTGTATGGCAAAGAAAAGGAGCTGTGAGCGAAATGTAACTACATACCGAAACTGTGTTTCACGACACAATCGGCCTTCCTGCCATATAGAGATCAGCTAAAACATTAACACCACCGGCAGGTGACCTGAACAAAATCAGTCACCACCTATACAATAGCAAACTGGTTAAAGGATTAAGGCCTCCAAGGCTCACACATACCCGTGGAGACCAGCCTGTCCATGTAGCCCATATAGCACAATCCCCACCCCCGCCAAAAAAATAATAATGCTGGCCACCAGAACACCACAACCTGCCATGCACAGGATCCTTAATTTAATACTGAGATTATAAAGCTTAATAATATAATAATTGATGTGATTGTAGTACATAAATCAAATATGCTGTTAAGTTGTTAGATATATTTAGCCACATACTGTAGCTTAGGAGCAAAACCAAAGAACCAATTATTAGATTTGGGGTAATATGACAATTTTAACAATGATATATGAGAACTGATGTTACATTTATTTTAACTAAAAATGATTTTTTTTTTTAATGGGACAAAATACACATGAGCACCACATGCTAACTCTTCACAAACTGTCTGAGCGACTCTTTCAAATGTTTTTTTTTTTTTTTTTTGTCTTGTCTTGTCTGGGGTTTTGCACCTTTAGCACCGGTTTAGATTATGATAAGAAGGCAAGCTGGCCTAGGAGGAAGTGACAAAAAGACGTCTGTGGAAAAAAAAAAAAAAAAAAACAAGTGTGATTTGTCTTTTTTTTTATTTATTATTATTTTTTATAAAAATCTAAATAATTTAGTGTGAGGTCTAGTTTAATAATGTTAATGTTCACGGAATATTTTTGAAAGTCAAAGAAAAAACGTTTATTATCAGATTCATTGTTAAAAGATTTCTGACCCAAACAGCAGACATTTGACATTTGAGCTTCCTGAAGCTCATGAAAAACATCACGGTCGTGTGCTTCAACCTCAACATGTCCACAGTGTGTGTGTGTGTGTGGGTGCATGGTGGTGCATGCATGTGTGTGTGGGTGGGTGTGTGGTTGGGTTTGTGTGTGGGTGGGTGGGTGTGGTTGTGTGTGTGTGTGGGTGTGTATCTCAGCTCTGAAACTGGTTTGGTACAGCTTACAGTCAGCATGAACACACTGCTCCGGAGTCATTAAATAAAGCGAATGGCAGTTTCTGAGAATTCTGACATTTTGCTAATGGACAAAATCTAATTCACAGAGTGGTGACTTGGTGGAAAGTTCATAATTTCATCAAGATCAACATAAAACAGTAAACATAGGTTTAATGCTACAGTCATGCTGTCATCACACACCCAAGTTTTTTTTTTTTCACAATAATAGCTGCATGTCCAAGTGACAGGAGACTTTATTTAGTAATAAGTGAACTTTGCTTAGACTTAAGGCTTTACTTTCTCACTTGTTAGAAAAGCACTTTAAATTCAGCTAAAGTTCATAAAATATCTACTTCTTAAAAGAGTACCAACCATGATATCACCATGACATCTCAGACTTTGTCATGCTTGAACATGCAGTTCGATCAGTAACATGACAGAATACACAATTATATTTTTATATACTATATTATACTGTACATTTCTTTAACTCACATTCAGGCAAAAGGTGAGGCATGCATTTCAAAAACACAAAGCAGATTCACGTGCTACTGCACACGTCGAATAACGTGCACCTTTGTGGTCTCAGCGAATGACAGCTGTAACCAACACATGCAAGCGTCTTTAGGCATGTCTTATTATAACCCTCATTTACTGTAGGTCAGCTTTGGTGTGGGTTTTACATTTTAACGTTTATAGAAGATGAAAGATGAGAAACATAAGTGTACTTGTTTTATGCATGAGGTAAACTGCTCTCTGTGGTTGAGCATGCTCCACCACATGACCATACCTGCTCCATGACCATACCTTCCTATTCACAGCTCCAGTGACTAGCCACTTCCTATTTGTGGGGGAACTTTTGTGTGTTTGTGCTTCTTGACTTTCACCTGCTCAACTCTATATGCATGTAGAACATTTCCACAACTCCACTTGGCGAGTTATCCACGATCCAGCTCCTACTCCTGAAGATATAACAGGAACGTGAAATACACTTGGTAGGACACATGAAGTAACTGAGCCGCCATGTTTGTTATCAAAGTGAGAGAAGACTGTATAGATGTTGTGCATGTCAATTATGACAAAACCACTAAAACTAAAAATTCTAAAAACTTTCTCCAGAATGGCTTTAAAAGCCCCCATAGTGGTCTTGATCTAATAAACTTTCAGACTCCCCAGACCTCATTCACCCCTTCACAAGATAAACACATAATGCGACTGGTTCAGAAGCCTCAATGGACACACTTGCTAGTCAGCTTGTGTTGTGCTGCTTCAGATAAAAAAATCTCAACCTTTTCTATCTCCTAAATTAAACCACAAGTCTTCATCCCTACACCCTAAAAAATGCTGGGTTAAAAACAACCCAAACTGGGCTGTTTTTAATGCAGATGCTGGATAAATATTGGACCAACTACATGCTGGGTTAATTTAACCCAGCAAAATTAGTTATTTATTTAACCCAGAAAAATGGGTAAAATATTCAATCCAAATGCTGGGTCATATTCAACTATAATGTTGTTTTAATTCTACCTCACAAATAGGTTATTATTTTTATGTTTTACATGTCTCTGGGTAAAACAGTTTAAACAGTTAAATTACTTTGATATACTGGTCTATTACAAAAAAACTAAGTTTTGCAAACCATACATATATGCAATAAACACCCAATTAATTGTACAAATCATAGAAAAAAAATTTTTATTTATTTTTCAAAAGCACAAGATCAGATAATACAAAACAAGTTCAACAGCGACATCATTATGATACTATTACTCAGAAGCACTAATGCCTGAGAGCAGTGCTGGTCATCATCTCCCAACATCAGGATGTAGAGGTTCGGCCTCGACACTTCAGCCTGCTGGAGATATTCCACGGTGTCGGTTCCAACCTTAGAAAGAAAGAAATTAAAGAAAGTAAAAGTTTATGGAAAAATCGAGAGGGTTGGCTAGTATGTGTATTTGTAAGAAGATTAGTGTTTTGTAACACCTCAGCTTTTTATATGTGTTTGCTAACGCTAGCAACTTAGCTAAATGCTAGCACTGCAATTAACAGTTTAGCTTTCATTCATCACTTCACCACCTTCATACACCCTGCAAGCATCTACAAAGAAAGCTAAAAAGCTCAGACATGTTTGCAGTTTCTCTCATACACAGGTGGGGATCTTTGGTTTGGCTCGCTAGCAGCCATTGTCAGATAAACTAGCTGCTATAGCACAGACCAGGCTGAAAGTTTGAGTGTAACAAGAGTAATAAATGTTACATACAGTGAACAAATTCAGTCATAGGTGAGTGAAGGTGTGTATACAGACCTTGTATTTAACTTTTACATTTCCTCTTAAATGCTTGAGGAGGAAGAAAAAAGACATGAAGCTGACACAGCCACTGAATACACCGGTGAACTTTGGGGGAGGGGCGGTCTTGTCTGTGAAGTTAACTGTCTCTAGCTAACCCAACTCCAACCCAGCAAGCTGGGTTAAAAAAAAGTACCCAACTCACTGTAAATAACCCAGAAAAATGACCCAACAGAGGCAACCCAGCGTTTGGGTAGTAAAAACAACCCAGCATTTTTTAGTGTGTACCTGTACCTCCTTGTGTTCAGAGGAAGCTCCTTCACATTCTCTTAGTGGTGACCTTCAGCAAGCAGACTTCGTTTTCCTGATCACAAGCACTTTCCTGATCACAATATACAGAATGGTCCATTTTGGGATGACTGTCGTCTTTCAATATTTTACTGGCTTTGGTCCAGAACCGAATGCAGGTCAGAGAGCTCAATGTACCCTGAGCCTGTATGGGCTGTTCCAAACCAGGTCTTCTTCACTACAGAGCAAATGTGACAGGAACATTACAGGTCCAGTGTTATGTGAGCACCAAAGTTTCAGAAGCTTTCCACTCTCTCCACTGAAGTATTGTTGATAAGAAGTTCCTCTCCTGCTGTGTGCGCATGTCCACTTAAAACTCTATGAGGCCTTCTCATTGTAATCATAAATCAGGCCCATACAACAGTGTCATCAGCAAAATTGATGAGAGTGGAGTTGGTAATGGCCACAGTGAGTACAGCAGGGGAGACACGGCACAACCCTGGGGGCTCCAGTGTTGAGGGTGAGGGAGGCTAAGACATGTCTGCCCAACCATACTGCCTGTGGTCTGCCAGTGAGGAAGCTGGAGATCTACTGATATAAAGGTGAGCTGAGTCTTAGGTCCTCTAGTAAGGGGAATTATGGTATTAAAATTTGAACTATAGTTTACACTCTGTAAGGGGAATTATAGTATTAAAAGCTAAACTATAGATTACAAAAAAAGCAGTTTAAAATCCCCAATCCTAGTGTCCACATGACTTAGTGTTGTTTGTAGAAGCTGTGAGATGAATCATTAGTTGATCGATTTTGGACAGTATGCAAATTGTAGTGGGTTCATTGAATCCCATTGAATCTCTGACCAGCCATTCAAAACACTTATCCATTGAGGTCAGGGCTACAGGGCGATAGTCATTGATGCAGACAGGATGAGGTTTCTTTGTCACAGAAAAAAATTAATTGTTTATCGCATGTGATGATGACTGATTGTGACAATGAGAGGTTGACTAGCTTATGAACACAGGTGTTGGTGGTCATCACAGACTCTAAGGACATGACCTGATATGCCATCGTGTCCTGCTGCTTTCCTGGTGGTCACCCTCCTGAAGAGTGGCCTCACGTTATGCTCTGAGATGATGCTGGCATTCTTCATATGTCTGTTGCCATTATCATTACTAGCACTTTTAGCATCACTAGCACTGTTAGCACTGTTAGACGCAGCCTCAAAGCAAGTGTAGAAGATGTTCAGCTCTTCTACCAGAAAGACGTCTTTGTTCATCTTTATGAATGTTGATAAACACGGACATGTCTCTGGTGGAAGGAGCCATATTTGTTGGAGCTGTCGGGGTAGTTTCCTCACTGTTTTGTCTCCTTTACTGCTTTGCAAATTTTTTATGATGCATCCTTGTACATTTCCATGATAACAGGGACAAATCCTGCACTGTAGGCTGTGGTGCGAGATCTCAGAGTGGGTTTATCCACCCACAGCTTCTGGTTAGGAAACGTTCTAATAGTAGTTATCATTTGCCAGGTTCCTGATAAATCCAACAACCGCTTCCATAAACACATTGATGTCACCTGTGCTGCACTTGTACATCTCCCTGTTTGCTACAACCAAAGTACAGTACAGAGCAAAAGTTTGGACACCTTCTCATTCAAAGAGGTTGAATTTGTATTATGGCAAGAAAAAAGCAGCTAAGTGAAGAAAAACGAGCGTCATCATTACTTTAAGAAATGAAGGTCAGTCAGTCAGAAACATTGGGAAAACTTTGAAAGTGTCCCCAAGTGCAGTCACAAAAACCATCAAGCGCTACAAAGAAACTGGCTGACATGCGGACTGACCCAGGAAAGAAAGACCGAGAGTCGCCTCTGCTGCGGAGGATAAGTTCATCCGAGTCACCAGCCTCAGAAATCGCAGGTTAACAGCAGCTCAGATCAGAGAGCAGGTCAATGCCACACAGAGTTCTAGCAGCAGACACGTCTCTAGAACAAAAGAGGAGACTGTGTGAATCAGGCCTTCATGGTAGAAGATCTGCTAGGAAACCACTGCTAAGGACAGGCAACAAGCAGAAGAGACGCGTTTGGGCTAAAGAACACAAGAAAGAACACAAGAAAGAAAACTCGCTGAATGGGAAGTTGTGTCCAAACTTTTGGTCTGTACTGTAAATTCCAAAGGAAGATAAAAAGGTTGACATTTGATGGTCATACTCATACTATTGCACTAAATACTGTTCACCATCAGACACACACTGCCTCCCCTTGACTTTACCGACTCCATTGTTCTGTCAATGCGATTAATCAAGAAGAACCCAGCCAGTGTGGTCCAGCACCACTGGGTTCAGCCATGTCTCAGAAAAGCTGAGGGGTCCACAATATGAATGACCCCTCTGCCTGTTCCTTATGCTGTCTCGTTTACCTTGTGGCTGCTGCTTTTGGTAACATATTCTGTTCATCCTCAGGATATTACTAAAGTAGCTAAATTATTAGATTTAATAATGAAAGAGAAAAAAACTGTACATCATTACATAAAAATTTAGATCATGTCCCTAAGTGAAAATGGCAAGTCATCAAACGATATGATAAAACTGGCTCCGTTCCAGGAAAGGGCTTCCCACTACACCGGTGGAGGTGTGATGGTGTGGGAGTTGCTTTACTGTTGTCACTGTTGGTGACACACTTAACCATCAGTGTTACCACAGAATTTTGCAGTGATATGCCATCCTGGTTTAATCAGGATCATCATTGGTTTTCCAACAGGACAATGACGCCAAACACACCTCTAGGTTATGTAAAAGCTATTGGTCCAAAAAGGAGAGTGATGATTGAGATGGTTTGGGATGAATTTGACTTTAGAGTAACTTAAAAGCTGGAAACAAGTACTTAACACCTCTGGGAGCTGTCTGAAGCAAAAGGTGGCTGTTTTTGAAAACATAAAACATATTCTGTGTTATTTAACATTTTGGTTGACTACATAATTCCATATTTGTTCCATCATAATCTTTCATGTTTTTCAGTATTAGTTTACAATGTTAGAAATCATACAAATAATAATAATAAAAAATAAAAAAAATAAGAATGTGTGTCCAAACCGTTGACTGACCTATTCGGCCACTACAGTTTTGTGTTGGTTTTATTTGTCATTCGCTCATTTTAAATTATAATTTTAAAAAAGTGCAGTTGCTGTGAGTTATGGAGGTTGCAGAGAGTCTTTTAATGCTAACGTAAAAATGTTCTTTTTTTTTTTTTCAAGAAGAGAAGCTGGATTAACCACAGTTCATTAAATCCTGTTCATGATCAGGTTGACAAGAAAAAAAAAGAAAGCATTCAGCTATTGTTCAAGCTGGTCCAAAAAATTTACAAATTCATGGTGAAGTAAGCAGTGTTGGGTGTAACGTGTTATAAAGTAACGTGTTAGAGGACTCGGATGACTTTTTTGATGTAACGAGTAATCTAACGCATTAGGTCCGCCATTCAAGTACTCAGTTACTCAAAAATGTAATCCGTTATTCAGACAATTTATGTAATGCGTGAACCCAGACAGCAGCCATTCCCAGTCCATTAGTGTGTGTGTGTGTGTGTGTGTGTGTGTGTGTGTGTCGTTCTACAAGCCCCGCCCCCGATAACCCGCCCCCCTCTGTTATTCCTGCTGTTTTTTTATTTATTATTGAAACAATACAAATAGGACACAAAACATATTAATTACAGTTAACAAAAACAACAACAACAACAACAACAAAAACATGAATTACAACAAATCAGACAAAAAGAACTATATTTGACAAACCAAAGTAAGGGTAAAAGACATGAGAGGATAGAAATGCTGTATAAACGAAGAACAGATGTAGCAAGAGACACATTACTTCAATTAAAAATAGTGTCATAATAATGTAGGAGTCTATCGTTCTTCTTATTGAACTGAATTAGTTTAAGAGAATTAAAAACTGAGGTCATTTCTATTATGAAAATACAACTGTTCCTTTTTTTTTTAATATGTTCTCTGTTTATGTATAAAGTATTTTGCATTTTAAACAAAATAATTAACTACAAATTCAAGGCATTTATTTTCCGAATTCTCATAATAAAAAATTATATCTTTAAAACTAAAGGAATAAGACACACTGAGGTGCTCCAAGATGTGGTCTTTTAGGAGAAATCATCTTTTTGTTTTCTCACACTCAAAGAACAAATGAATTTTTTGAATGAAAGTTTTATTCCTGCTGTTTTTATTCCCCCTATCTCACCTATGCGGTTTGACTATGCGAGGACAGACGCGCGGAAACATGGAAACCTAAACATAGCACCAAAACTCGCGATGAATCATGATGAACCGTACGTACGGCCACCGCGCGACACAGGTGAAATAGGGGTATTAGTAGTTAACAGATTATGGGCCAAACTTCGCTGAGTGATGATGGTAGACTAATTATAAAGGTCTTGACTAAAATAACATGCATGTGGAAGCACAAAGGAGTTTTCATTTTCTGCAATGGAAAAGTACTCGAACTAGTTACTTTTATCAGAAAGTAACGCTGTAATGTAACTGATTACTTTTTGAAGACGGTAATTTTGTAGTGTAATTAGTTACTTTAAAAAGTAACGTCCCCCAACACTGGAAGTAACTCACGATAAGTCATATTAGACTGTTAGCACTAGCTCTGTGCTCCAAGCTGTTTTTTCAGGTGGGAAAATGTTTGGAGCCCCCTGCTGGTAGGTTTGATTGATCACGTGCAAGGTTCACATCAAATAACGAATGTGGCAGACTTGAATGACGAAAATCTGCCAGATGATGAAATCATTTACTATATAGCGACATCTATTGACGAAAGGTACACATAGACCTTAAAGACTGATGCTGAATTTACTGTGTATAAGGTTCTTTGTCTTTTCTTATTCAGTGCATGACAATTATTTTTACTACCTCTCTGTCCCTTATGTGATGTGAAGACGTTCGTTGTTTAACCTGTCAATTTATAGTACTTGGTTTTTGATCATTTGTGTATTTGTTAACAGGTGTTTGTATTTTTATTACAAAATAATCAGATTATCTGAGATCCCTGAGCAGGAAAATGGGTGACAATGCCAAAAAAAAAACCCCTGAGATTATTTATTATATGATATTTAGTCTTTCATTCTGGATATTTGATTTGATTTTTGTGAAATTCATTATGTATTATTTGCAGTTGATTTTCATTATTTTATATGTTTATTTATTTATTATTTGGTGATTTATTTATTGTAAATATTCATTATTTTGTGATGTGTACATTCCTTATTGGTTGCAGTGATTTGTTATTTAATATGAATGTAATGTAATAATAGATGTAATAATTTATCAATTTTATCTCACACTAAAACGTCACCGTTTCACAGTTTGTTGTGCGGGGACAGTTAATCCTTGTTTGTTTGTTTGTTTTTAACCCAGGGAAGCCAATGACAGCGCTGTGAAGTCTTATCTGGTTGGTTAATCTTTTGACGGTGGACGTGCAATACCGTGTTTCACCACACATTCAACACATAACATCTATTTTGGTTGGGGGGCGCTGTTTCACCCAGTGAAAAACAGAAGAGGTGACCCAAGGTAATAAAGGTAATAGACTTAACTATCTATTGCTTTACCATCCCATGTATGCAAATCGAAAGAAAAAAATAGTTTCACTAAAAGGTTCATTTCCTGAAGCTTCATTTAAGTGCTTTTTATTTTAGCAAATAAATCATAACATGCAACAAGCAGCACAATTAACTGCTGCAAGGAATATTGCGTTCATTATTGACAGTCACGTGTCAGCTGTGTGTATATGTTGTTTGAAAATCTACTGGTAACATGATCCACATATTCACCATCTCTGATTCTTTAAAAAATTAAAAGAAGAACTAGAACAGAAAGGAAAAGTGAAGAATAACTACTTAAGTCTTTTCTTTCTTTATCTTATTTTTTTTTATATATAAACCTGAACATAGATACAACTAACAAGCCACTGTTTGGAATCTCTGAATAGAATATATTCATTCACAAGTTGGTGTTAAAAATTCAATACACAACTTTTAAGTTAATTCATCCATTTAATAAAAATTATTGAAAATTATTGAAAGATTGATTGATCGAAATGATTGATACAAAATGAATTGAGAAGGGAAGGACATTTTTGTGTACATTTTCCTTCTTAATATATTAGATAAGAAGTAAATGTAAATATCATTGTGAAATGTAAAGAAAAGTTCTCTTGAATCGTGATTTATAAATAAAAAAGAATCTCCACTATAATGATTTTGTGAGACTCCATGTGAATGAGCCTTTACTTAAACCAGCAGAGGCAAAGAGTCAAACGAGTGATTTTGGCAAGCATGAGGCCTCGTTTGTCATTGGTCAGTTGAAATGATACCTGCCTCGAAGAGCGGCTTTATTTGTACATGCCCCTTCTGCTTGATACAAGCTTCAGAGTCATGAATAACATCACTACCATCGAGGGGTCGCCACAGCAGACCATCCGATCTGCAATGGAAAAACTTCTTTTGGCAAAACTTCTTTTGCAAGTTTTCCTGCCAGATGCCCTTCCTGACACAACCCTCCTATTTTTTTAAACTAGGCTTGGGACCAGCACTCCATGCAGTGGCTGGGTAGTATAGGATGTGGCAACCCACTGGCGTTAGGGCTCAAACCCAGATCCCCAGATCCTCAAATTAAGAAACTAGAGCCTTAGCCAGCTGAGCCACCACTCCTTCTATTCCATGGATGCAAGAAAAAATGGTAAACAGGTTAACACACTATATGGACATATAAAAGACATATAGCAAATTATCAAAGTGGTTTTAGTAGTGGTAAGAATAAAATGGACCCACCTTTAAGTCTGGAACAAGTAATAAGGAAAGCGCAAATAAATAAGGAGAACGTAGTAGTTGTTTAGAGAATGCCTATAATGTGGAGGGAGGGTCTGCTAATTAATGTAATAAAATTTTATTTGTATAACACTTTTAACAATGGTCATCATGGCAAAGCAGCTTTACAGAATCAAAAGAAAATTATGTAAATGTGTATGAAATTTTAAACATGTATATGAATAAAAATGATCAGATTGTCCCTGATCCCTGAGCAAGCCAAGGGTGACAATGCAAAGAAAAAATTCCCTGAGATGGCAATCGGAAGAAACCTTGAGAGGAACCAGGCTCAACAGGTAACCCATCCTCATTTGGTTGATAACGGATAGCAGGGATTGATCTGCAGCCATACTGTGTGTTATAACTTCAGTTTAGTAAGAGATGTGTTTAAGTTAATATGGAGTCCAGTTCATTATTGGAAGCTCAAGTAGAATGTAAGAAATCACAGTCCTGACTATTAAGCGATTTATTAAAAATCAGTAAAGAAAGCATAAAAGGAAAGATGTATAATGGAGTAGGATTTCAGCTGTAAACAGTTGATAAAGGCATACCTCTAGGAAGTATAGTGGGTCCTTTTTATTTAAAAAAATTACAATTTAGAGAAAAGGGAAAAATATAACATATTTTGTACAGGAAGCTATTAAAAGAGTAATTTAAGTGGAGTTTAATATTTTCAAAAAATTTTTTAAATAAAAAAGCATTAAACAAGCAACATTAAATAAGCCAGCTAAACTAAATGAGACATGTTTCCTTAGGTTAGACAACGAGTTTTTATATTTTGAAATGTCTGTCTGTTTTGGCAGGCAGAGAAGACATCGCATTATGAAACTGTTCTTTTGCATTTTTATATTTTACTTCACTATCTTCACCGGCTGAAATGTTTTTATCTGCTATGCGGCATGTTTGTGTGTGGGCATGTGGTTATTGTTATTGCAGCTGATTGGTGAAACAAAGTCATGTGGTAGATCCATTGGCTGCATTTCTCTGCCAACAGTAAAGAATATCTAATGTGTAGAATAAATGGTACAAAAGTAATGGGTTGAGTGAAGACTATTGTAACAGATAAAGTGTAGCACTTCTTATTATTTTTAGTATTTTTTTTTTTAGTTTCTTAAGTAAGGTATGGTAGGTAAGGTATGTTTTAAACTTTTGTACTGTTTTTGAAACATGGTTTATTCTTATTGTGTACCTAGTTTTTGCTGTTTGCTAGTGTTGATTGCAGTGTGATTGAAGTAGGCCTAAGGTAATTTGTGTTTCTCTTGTTTAGCAAAGAATTGCAACATTAAGGAGTTAAGGATGTGTGTTCCACCTATCTCTGTTGTCAATTCTTACAGATTGAGAAGCTTTCACGGACATAAAATTGGCAAATCACCCAGAAATCTCATGTACCCTCCAGCACTGTCTCATTGGCCGGCACTAGTGGTAGGTGGGCTCTGGAACTGCCAAACTGCTGTAAAGAAAACAGATTTAATCTCTTTTATCTCCATGAAAAACTAGCATAGGTGGTGGTGTGGGTGTTATCTAAGTGATGGTTCTTCTCTATCCCCTTGTCTCATCTCAGTCTTTCATCATTTGAATTTCATACAGGTAAGGTAACCTAACCTCTCCAATTAACCACCACATCCTTGTTATCCACTGCTCTCCTGGCCCTCTAGGAAACTTTCTGCATGAAATAGACATGTTTCTTAGTCTTTTTCCTTCTGTTAACACTCCTCTCACTGTTCTAGGAGATTTCAACCTCCTCTTTCCTTCTTCCTCTCCTACTTATAAACACTAACTCCTACTTCTCATTAACACTAAAGAATTGCTCTCCCACACAAAAGAGGAAATTATCTTGACCTGGTTTTCTCCCACCCTTCCTCAGTCACAGATATCACTGCTATTCCTCTTCATAAAGCTGGTCATTACCTGGTATCCTTCACCATCACCCTTCTCCTCTCTCTCTTCATCCATTTATCTCCTATGCCGTCTGTCCTCTAACCCAAGGAAGACTTCCTGTCCTACTCCTTGGCTAGCCGATGTATTGTGCAACAACCGAAGAGAATTAAAAACTGAAAGAGAGAAGATGGAAGAAATCACAGCTTGATGCAGATATTGTCTCTCATTGTGCTCTTCTCTCCAAATTCTCATTAGATGTGACTTCTGCCAGGGAAACTGCCTTCTACAGGGAAAAACTGGATGCCTCTGCACTTGAGCCTGGGAAACCTCCACAATATCGTCTCCTCACTACTCAACCCACCGGCTCCTCCTGCCCCATTCTTTCTGACTGCTGATGACTTTGCCACATTCTATGAGAGGAAAATTGCAGCAATCCACCAATACTTTGCTCCCAACCCACATCCTGCCCCAGAACTTCATAACATTCCTCCCCTTCCCCATCAGCCCACCTCCCTTTCAAGAAGGCAAAGGTTATTTCCATTCTCAAGAAACCCTGCCTGGATCCAGCAGATGTCAGCAACTATCACCCGGTATCGCTTTTCTCTTTCATTTCCAAAATTCTTGAAAGCACTGTCTTCAACCAAATGTCTCTTTATCTCTCACAGAACAACCTTAATGATCCTAACCAAGCTGGATTCAAAGGTGCACATTCCACAGAGACTGACCCTTTTGTCAGTCACTGAGAAGCTTCATGCTGCAAGATCAACTAAACGATCATCTGTCCTCATTCTCCTGGACCTGTAAGTGGCATTTGAACAACAAGATTCTATTATCAATTCTTACAAGCCTTGGAATCTGTGGAACAGCGTGGCAACGGTTTGTTTCTTACCTTCATAGAAGATAGGTCATATGTGGTGACATGGAGAAGATCCACGTCTGCCCCATGCAAACTCTCTACTGGTGTCCCACAGTTGGTTCTCCTCTGTTCTCCCTCTATACTCGTCTCTTGCTAAGGACATATCATCACATGTCTTTTCATACACTTGTTATGCAGATGACACACAACCTATTCTTTTTTCCTCCCTCAGGCAATCAGGTTTCCACCTCGATCTCAGAATGTCCAGCAGACATCTCATACTGGATGGCAGCTCATAAGCTCAAGCTCAACCTGAGTTAAACTGAACTGCTGTTCATCCCTGGCGATTCATCCCCCAGTCAAGATATCCCTATACAACCATCCGATCATTCCTTCAGCCACTGCCTGCAACCCTGGGGTAACTGTGGACAATCTGTCATTTTCCCCACACATCGCTAACCTTACTCGCTCTTGTTGTTTTCTTCTTTACAATATCAGAAGAACGTCCATTTATTTCTTCAAAGGCTACTCAGGTGCTTGTTCAATCCCTTGCTATTTTAAGACTGGACTCACTGCAACTCACTCCTGGCAGGTCTGCCTCTGTCCCTCTTCAGTTGATCCAGAATCTGTCTTGTTTTCAACCTTCCCAAGTTCTCTCACACCATCCTACTTCTCCGCTTCCTGCACTGGATTTCTGTAGCTGCCAACATCAAATTCAAACCCTGATGCTCTCCCACAAAGCTAAAAATGGCCCAGCACCCACTTACCTCTCTGCTTTAATCACACCACGCACTGCACCACGTTCACGCCAGTTCTCCAGCACTGCTCGCCTTGTCCCACCATCTCTCAGGGATCGAGGAAAACATTCATCCAGACTCTTTTCTGTTCTGGCACCTAGGTGGTGGGATGAACTCTCTCTAGATATCTGTACAGCGGAGTCTTTGACAATGTTTAAATGACGACCCAAGACGTATCTGTTTCTTCAATACTAAGACTAATAAAAAAAAATTCTCCCCAACTGTGTTTGACTGATGGCACTTAGTTAATAACCTAATAACCCCGTGTAAGTATATATCCAAGATGGAAACTTCAAAGCACTTTGAACTCTGGATAAGAGCGTCTGCCCAATCCCTAAATGCAAACGTAACAGAGTAAATGTAGCTCAATTCTGCAATCAGAACAGCACAGTGGGCAGCCCCACAGGTAGAAATGGGGGAAATGACATTAGCTCTCAGAAGGATGCAACTGTCTTTTAATTACTGGGTTAATTTGTAGGGGCACAAGCTGCACCATCCAACCCTGGGGACATTAACGTCATACTGGGATAAAGAGGAAAAAGGAAAAAATAAATATTGGATGGACAGTTGTACAAAGAGCAACAGAGAGAGGAATAACTCTAGTCCAAGTTCTGTGTGTTCTGTGTTCCGAGACCAACAATGGACCCACAGATACTTTCAGAAGTAACGGCAGATTTAACATTATTTAAAAAACAGGAACAGAAAGAAATACATAATGAATGCAGAAACAATTAGTGCTTATATAGAATACCTTTAGAATATCTTAAATACAATCTTTGTTTGTTTGTTTATTTATTTATTTTAAGAAGTAAGTACAGTCTGAAAAACTTGGAAAAACCTGGCTTACTTTGGCTGCCGGTAATACGCCGCTTGTTTACTTGGTTTTGAATTACAGCACCACTAAAATAATTAATAATTATGTTTAATTATTATATTAAACCTTAGTGGTTAGCACCTGGGAAAAAAGCAGTTTGAAGCTAATACCTGGTCATACAGTGCAACATCCAAATAGTAAAGATCAAATGGGAAACCTTGGTTTGAAACAATATGAATAGTAAGAAAAAATAACAATTCCAACAGCAGAGGGTGAAATTGTAGCATTTATTTATCAGTACAGGCGTGAACTCCGACATACAGCACATGTACAGTTTAACCACTCCTCCTGTTTTTTTTTCCTGCTTCCTCAGAAACGCAGTACAGAAAGTACAGAGCAGGAATGAGATCTAGATACCACTGGATCACAGCGAAGGTTTTTAAAATGTATTGAACAAGTAATAGTTTTTTCAAGTTAATACATTGTTCATTAACATAATTTATTATGGTTAATGAAAGTAAGATGAAAAAAAAACAGAAGTTTTAGACATGATCAACAGAAATCTTATTAGAGATGGAAGTATAAGGAAGAGAGAAAACAAAATTCGCCTGGTCATGTAAGGTAAGACTGTAAATTGTTTTGAAGGTGTAAATGAAAAGTGATTAAATTTCGGCATTCCAACATTTGGTGATAACTACTGTAATACTGTAATACAAGTAATTAAACAGAGCTTTATACTTCCAATCTAATCAAAATCTACACCATTACTTTAGACTCAAAGCTTTTCTCATGGGCTCTGATATGTTATAAACTGGAGATGTTCGTCCCAATTGTAGTTGGTTATGATCCTTCACTTCTTTGACAGGTCTACCAAATTTATTAAATTCCACCAAAATAAATGTATGAACACTTTGGTAAACATTGCAGTGCTGCATTTTAATGAAATTGTAGGGTTTTCTCATGTCTTAAAGCTGTCACCCATAGGAACAATCTCTATGATTACAGTCATACCGTTTATAAGATTAACTCAGCACTGGATATTCTGGGAAAGATCTGGAGAAAGTTTGACAGTAGGAGTCAAAAAGAGCCCTCACTTCTGCAGCTAGTCAACAGATCAGTCAACAAGTATTTACAGTGAACTTAAAATGTAATTATTCAGCTTTCTGTACATTGCTGGCTCTAACTAGAAGTGGTTCACTGAGAAGTGAAAACTGCAGTGCTGCTGTACAGCATGTGATGGTACCGCAATCAGACATCATCAAATAGAAAAACAAACTCCACCAACCATGTTTCATGCAATCAGGAAGTAAAATTTGCTATTTACAAGAGCAAAGGTAAGATTTTGAGTTGTGACAGATGGTGAACCTGTATCAGGGTGTACCGGAGTCCTGGGTCACATTATGATTGAGTTCTTAGTAAATGATCAATGCAAACTCATAGTGGAGTAGTAAACTTAAAAAATAAAAATAAATAAAAATAAATCAGTCAAGTATGGTGTTGGTCATTATTTGAAAATTTGCTAGGGATTTGATCCATGAGCCAACATGTGTATAGACGTTTGGAGTAGAAAAGAGCATCCAAAGATCAGTTTTAGAAATGCACAGGTTAGTTTATATTTATGATTAGCAAATTGGAAAAAAAAATTAAATACCACTTTCCTACTTTCAGTTCACACTTTCCTGAGAGACAAAACTTTGTCTGGCATCATGTGCTGTGATCACAGCAGTGATTTAAGGCAAACGGATTCCTGTAAAGAATATTAACCGATTATTTGGAACCTAGTGACAGAAAAAGAAAAACATGTTACAGAAACCTCAAACTTTACCAACCATTTCATGCTCGATTTTATACACACCTGTAATATTAAATTCTGTTTGTCGGGGTAGAGAGATTAGGGACGTATCAGCTGCAGGAAGGTGGAGAATAAAAAACAGCTGTGACATAAACATAAGGAGGAGCAGCAGAATAAAGTCAGAGCTGTATAATATGCAGAACAGTAAAATGTAACACATCAGATGGAGAATCTAAAGAATAAACGCTCAGCATTCAGAAACACACTAAGTGAATAATAAAGCCATATTCTTTCTCCTCCTTATGCGTTTACAGCACACAGGGCATGCTG
>JAAGKR010010362.1:0-15181 GCA_011419295.1 Clarias macrocephalus | reverse complement strand
CCCCCCCCCCCCCCCCCCCCACACACACACACCTTTGTCAGTGTCACTGCATCGCTAATGGTGTATAAACTGTGTGTGTTGCAGCAATATAAGTACATGCGCTTTAAAAGCTCAGTGTGGTGGCTGGTGAAGTGCAGCGCTATTCAGTCTCTATATTCTGTCAGGAATTACATCATCCTCTATTTTCTCTTTGGTGAGTAATAATAAAAGCACTTTAAACATGAAAAGAAAAACATATTTTTTTTTTCCTCCTAATTAACTGTTTGTCTTTGATCTTGTAGGACACATCCCCAGGAAGTGGATCTCCAACACACTGAGTCTGCACCTAGACAGGTTCGGTACTGAACTAAGACGAGCTCCGATATCATTTTACTCTTGCGTTCAATCAGATAACTGTACCAGTCATGTCTGCCCACTAGGGGCTCCAGCGATCTGTTACTCTTTTACAAGTGTTCATTTTCTCCCTCATTTCTCAGAGCAGGAGAGTATAACAGGATGAGGCAAAACCATGGTTAAAATGTTTTCAAATACTCTCTCCATCTCTCTCTGTGTGTTTCAGTTCTGCGAGTTCTCTCGACTCGTTCGGAGGACTGTGTGATGTGTTGTTGTTCTATCAGTTGTGGATCAGTGGAACCTTCCTGCTGCTCATCTGGAACCTCACTGTGGTGCTCTTCAGGATCTACGCCACAGAGGTACATGGTAGTGAGCTCACTTCTTAACGTTGTATTTTTACAGACTACAGCACGCTGGTGTGTGTTTCACAGAGAAGCCGTCTGTGTGTAGTCGTTTCTGAGTGTAGGATGCTTAGTGTAGAAATGTAATTTATTTGTTTAAGTCAAATTACGCTTAAAGTTTAGTCATTTGATTTAGTTTTAGTTACATTTTAGTAAAAAATAGTCATTTGAATTAGCTTTATGAATGAATGAATTTTGATTCATTCACATTCCATATAAACTTAAAGAATTCCTTTGATTGTGTAAAGCTGCTTTGCGACAATGACAATGGTTAAAAGCGCTATACAAATAAAACTGAATTGAATTGAACTTTAGTGGAAGTTTAGTTATTTGGATTAGATTTAAACAAATTTTAGTCATTTTGGTTAGCTTTAGACAAATTATTAAATTGAACTGGATTAACCGGTCAAATGACTGAAAGTTTAGTTATAGTCAAATTTTAGTAATTGGATCATTTAATCCAGTTCAATTTGATCATAGTCATAGCCAGATTTTGGGCTTTTAATTGATTGATTGGTTCGATTATTTCTTTTAATCATTTGGTTTAATTTCGTATTATATTTTAGTTGCTTAGTTTTAGTTTCAAATTTGTTAATTTTAGTAATTTTACTAGTTTACTCCAAATTTAGTGCAATTTTGTCATTTACTTGTTTGGTTTAGTTGAATTTGAGGCATGTTCGTGTTTCTCAAGTTAAATTCTTTATTTATTCCTTTTTTTTAATTGTTTGTCTTGTTTAGTCCCCCCCCCCATTGTTTTCATCTAAATAATGTAACTGTAGTGTTAATCAGTTTTAATCATTGTACAGTTAGTCATGTGATTTAATGAAAAACAGCAGTTGAGTTAAAACTGTGTAAGTGGTTAGTCCTAGCTGATAAGTAAAAATAAAACTGTTATGGAAACGCATGCTTAATTTAGTTTTATTTAGTTTGTCCTATATCCGCTCTTATTGGCTAGCCATACAGTTTTCCGGTGCAGTCGTCATTCACAGAGGATGCAGAAGAGTGCCTTCCTAAAGTCCTGACTGAAAATAACGTCTTGGTCATGAAGGTATTTGCCATTGCTAAAAATCTTAAAAATTATTCTTCATCTTTTTTTAACCCAATAGTAATTTAATAAAAGTTTTGTTTGTGGTGTTAGTTTCTGGCTCTGCAGGATTTGGCGTTGCTTTCCCAGCATTCTCCTTCACGTAGACAGGAAGTCTTCAGCCTCAGTCAGCCAGGTAACGCTGCTCCCATTCCTCTGTGTGTTGAGCACTAAGCTCATATGCTGTGGTTTAATTGTGGTTTTTAGTTCTAAGTTTTCTTTTAATTAGTTAGGATTTATTTTGGGGTGTGGTAGTTTTCTCTTTAAGCTGCTAGGCAACTGTAAAGAGTAGCTGTATGGGCTAGAGACTTCTCGTGGCTACTTAGCTAGCTAGTTAATTATTTTAAATGTGTGAAATATATCTGTAAGATTTCTAATGTAAAAAAAAAAAAAAAGCTCATACTTGATACCAAAGAGCTAACATTGAAAAGCTAAACAAGGTAACAAAACTCTAGCTAAAAGTAGCTATATTGCTGAAATAGTTTTGTCATTTTTAATGTCGCTAATATAAATACTGTTGAGAGGTTAACAGTTATTCAGAAGTTGACAAAGAAAACATAGCAAATTTCTCAATATGGCTAACATTATACCTATATATCTAAAATAGGATGCTAAAAAAACTACACACAAAATACTTTTAACAACGTTACAGAAATATAACAAAACTGTTGTGAAAAGTACTAGATAAAATATGATCTTAATTCTGCATTTTTACTTGGCGACAAAGATACAAAGACATCTGGAACATCCACATTTCTCTCGGATGTGTCCGTTAGTGATTTAGAAAATGCACAGAATAACGGTAATAGCACTGTAACTATTATTGGCATCAAATGCTAACCAGATTATTACTTAACTAAAGGTTAACATTATTGTGTTAGAAATCATGACATAACAGCTGGATAAAATGTCAATGTGTTGTTAATAAAACAGCAGATCTGGATTAGCTGTACATTTCCCCAGGAGTTAACTAGGATATCTGAGGTAAAAGTTGACATTTCGGGTAATTCTGTATAGTGTCCATGGTTACAGCCTGTTTGGAGTCTGTGATTAAAGTTATATAAACTATAAAAAGTGATTAAAAACAACTCGGTTAAAGCAAGTTGTTGTGTGAGTTGGATTAGCTGTAGATGCTAATCATACTGTGCCCTTTTTCATAAGTTAGCCAGCACGTCTGAGGTAAATGTTAGTGTTCTGGATAATTCTATGTTGTTTCCATGGTTACTGGTTAAAAGGGTTAAATGTCTTAACCTAATTGTTCTCCTCATTCATATTTACAGTGTTTGTGTTTCACAATTACCTAGCATTCTGTGTGTGTGTGTGTGTGTGTGTGTGTGTGTGTGTGTGTGTGTGTAGGTGGTCACCCTCACAACTGGAATGCTATCAGTAAGGAGTGTGTGTCCCTGCTGAGTGCCTTAACGCAGCGTCTCATCGCTCATCACGACGTTGTGGCGTCTAACGGCAGAGCGAAACCGCCGTCTGAGAAAAGTGACTCCAGATCCAGCTCCTCCTCCTGCTCGGGTAACACACACACACACACACACACATTAGGGAGCTAATATTTCCTTATTTTCCCTATTTTCATTTTTAACAATATCAGACCAACACATCTAATCAAAAACAACAAACATTCATTCATTCTTTTATTTATTTACTTATTTATTTTAGAAACCTCGGCTATCTGTATGCTTATTTTGTTAGCTATAAAGTATATCCAAGTGCTAGTATAGCTGCGTAGGTATGTTAGCAAGTTAGCAAATGTTAGTTTTCTAGCTATATTAGTGTTGTTTGTACTGTTGGCTGTTCTAATGATGATGGTTAAATTGTAGGGCTGCTCCGATTGATTAGTCGCTGATTATAATCGGCCGATAATAGCTTTGGGAAGTTTGATCGGCAGTCTCTATAATGGTCGATATAGAAAAGCAGATCAGATGATGCAAAACTCGCGGAACAATTTTTTTTTGCGCGCTGCTAAAATGGCATCACAAAAAGACAATACATTAGTAATCTGCAACCTGTGTAACAAGCCAATTCCACGAGGCGGGAAGCACCCAAAGCATTTTAACACTACGAACCTCATCAGCCATTTGAAGGTTAGTCACGTAAAGGAGCATGCGCAGTGTTCAAAGTTAAGCTTGGAGAGCGGGAGAGCTGAGCAACTCGCGCGCCGCCGCTCACTCAGCTGACGGTAATTCCCCTGTCTCACCTACGCGGTTTTGCTCGGTGGCGGTAAGTTCGGTTCATCATGATTCACCGCGTGTTTTGGCACAGTGATTACGTTTCCATCTTTCCGCGCAAAAAATTAAACATGTTTAATTTTTTGGCGGCTCTCGCGGATGCTTGCGGACCTCACAGAACTGCCGGTGACGCACGTCCTACTTGTCTGTTATTTTATTTAATTTCATACAGTCTACAGGAAAGTTGTATTTGTCAAGCTCTAAGCTGTTCCCAATTAATAACCAAGCACCTGCTGCTATGTTTTAAGTTGCAGTCAACCCTGTAATCTGTGATCGATATCGGCCGATACAGCTTCAAGTGATCAGAGATCGGCCCCAAAAATCCTGATCGGAGCACCTCTATTAAATTGCGTTTATTGTTTAGCTTAGCTAGGCTAACCTAGTTATGTCTGCTATGTTAGTTATGTTGGCTACATATCTAGCTATGTCAAATTTATTTTGATTATTTATTTTAATTTTTCATGGCTATTGTAGTTCTTAACTGCATATTAGTTATTCTAGCTTCAATAATAAGTATGCTAGCTTTGATAGTAGGTAATAAGGGGTAATAAAGGAGCCCTTATACATGCATACATTTAGGCATTTGGCAGGCGCCCTTATCCAGAGCAACTTAAAATTATTATTATTATTTTTTTTATTCTCACTAATTTAGTCGTATTCAATTCCTCTCAGTCGGGAAAGCCGGAGACTATCACAAGTTTCCTCCAAACCACATGATGTCAGCCAATCGCATCTTTTTGAACCGCTGGCTAACACACCCGGAGGACAACGCTTACCACTCCTTCCGCTTGCATGAGCTCACAGAGCCGTGATTAATGTGGGAGCACTAAGTACCTCTCTCTCGAGAGCTCGGCCAATCAGCTCTCTCTAGACCTGCGAGAGGTTACAGCATCACCTGGGAATCGAACTCATAATCTCTGGATGAAGGGGCGGGCACTTTCCCACTGCGCCAAGGAACAACTTGTGATTGGGATTTGAACCTGGGACCTTCCAAATCGTAGTTCAATGACTTAACCACTGAGCTACCTCGTAGCCCTTAACCCTCAACTGCTCCTACATATAATGAAGTAAAATGTAAGTTGCTCTGGATAAGAGCATCTGCCAAGTGCTGCAAAGTAAATGTAGCGGGTACGCGAGCTTTGACCGTAGGTACATGAGCTTCGACAAGTTACCAGGTTAGTTATGCTAATGTTGTCAGTTGTATGTTAGCTTCTCTACATTAGCAATGTTGCTGACATTAGTTCTAGCAATGTTAGCGATTGTAGTTCTGTTTTTTTTTTTTTTTTTTTTTTTGCAATAATTGTATGTCTGCGACATTTAGTCATGACTTTATTTTTAATGCCCCGCCCAAATATAATAATAATGTTTGTGTCATTACTTTTTTTGCAGTAACATCTGGGACGGAGGACCTTCCTCAGACTCCTCGCCACAGTGCCCTGATCCACACTCCTGGTTCTGTGTTTGGTTCTGCAGTGAGGGGTGTGAACCCGCCCCTGACAGCCCCATTCACCCCCGATCTGAATACTTCACTCTCTAGCCCCGCCCTCAGACCCCTACTCAGCCCACAGGTGGCCCCGAGACTCTGGTGGGCCTCGGTCCAGAGTCCTCACATCACTCGGAGGAACCCCAAATTGTGGAGCACATCCACTGGTGAGATCTCGTTCCATCTCTGGCCACACCTATATGTCTCATGAGTTTTTGGTCTGGAAAAAAATTACACCTGTCATGTAACACATGGTCATTTGATGACAGAATCACAGACCAATGGGAGCCCACTGCCATCTCCTGATCCCACCCCAAAACCTGCAGAAGAACAGAAACCCAGCTTTCTGTCCCAGTGGCTCCAAAACAGGAAGGAACAGGTGCTGAGAAAACACACATGCACATACACACATCTCTAACACTGTCCCTAAACTCTGACAATGAGTAACTTAAAAACAAACAAACAAGTAATTCTGATCGAAACTGGGAAATTGGGCGGGGCTAAGCAGGACCAATCAGAATTCTAACCTAGTGAGAGAAGGCGATTGATGGTATAGTGGATTTGAGTGGTGTCGTCTCAAAAATAAGGCTGCCAATCAAGCTTGCTCATTAGATTATTAGGCCCCACCCACGGGCATGGTCTAGGAGCAGTGATTCTGCTGCTCTTTTTTTAAAATATATATATAAATTTATAATATTTTTAACTTCATTTTGAGATTTAACATAACAGTGATGTTAATGTTTTTTATTTTTCTAAATAAAAAAAAAACCTATATATATATTATTATTATTATTATTATTTTTTTTTTTTCAAATTTATGTACTAATCTCGATATAGTTACGCTGTACATGTGGATGGTTTATTGACTGTATGTTTTTCCTGCTCTAAAATGTTCTGTTCAGGTTAAAGGTTTCTTGGCAAAGCGTGTGCTGGTTGTGTATTTATTTAATAAGGTAAGGAGGTTGAACATGAATGCATGAAGCATGAACGACTTTCATCAGCATGCTGCATGTGTGAACCGGTGATCGTGAAATGACCTTTAATCCTAAGTCAGTTTAATGACTTTTCTTTCTCTGTGTGTGCGTGACGTAGAGCAGCTAGTTCTCAAATTTTTTATTGATTTGCTAGTTGCTATATAGATGCTGTATGTAGCTACCTAACTGTTTCTCATCTAAAAAAAAGATGCACAGGCCACGCCCACAATCAACCCTAGGTAATTTTCAGTAGTTAGTAAAGATTGGATCAAAAAATAGATTCAGCTACATGATTACCGTGATTGACTGGTAATTCATTTATTGCCACACTGACTCCAAAATCAAATTTTTTAAAATACATTTGTTTATAATTGTAAAATGCTGCAGTTGATGAATGAATAAAAAATATACTTTTTAGAATTTTTTTTCCTGTGACATTTTTTTATTTGCATATTTAGAGATACAAATCCTCTATTTTCCTCATTTTTGTGATCTTCATCATTAAATCTTCTACCTGATTGTTTGAATGTTAATATTAATAATAATAATAATGCAATTTTGTGGTTGTTCTTTCACCACAATCCGTGTACATTTTTGTATTTTAAAAGTGTGAATGCAAACAGCTCAAACTGATTTAAAGGTGCGGTCTGTAATTTTCCTACATCTGTTGTTCTCTAATGAGAACGAGAGACACTTGAGTAAACTCATCCCTTGGCTTATTCTCATGTGATGTGCTTTTTATTTAAATATTTTTTTGCATTTTTTACAAATGTATTTCTGACCCTGAAATTAACCACGCCCTCTATAGGCAGTAGAAGGTAGTGAAAAGTACACACTGCTCCTTTAATTTAGCTGCACTTTGCGCAGTTCTCACCTTCATTCTTCAGATCTTCAAGATATAAAGGTGTTGGTTAATTATTATTTTGTGTTTAAATCCAGATTTTTTCTTTTTGTTTTAAATGAAAGACATTTTTCTGTGTGTATAATTCTGTATTTTTGTGTTAAACAGCTGCCCGAGGCTTCGAGTCAGGCCCTGTTTGCTGATAGCCAGGCACACATCTGGGCTCTGGAAGGTGGGGAATATTCTCACATCTTTTTCTTACACAACATTACAGAAAAACAATGCAGGTTTTATTGAGCCATATTTTTTTGTAAAGCTGTGACAAAAAAAATCATCTGATCATCTTACTAATTCACAGCTGTAACAAATGTTTTTATGTTTATTAAGCTTTTAACGCTTGATGTTGCAAACGTCTTCGTTTCTCATTTTTCAAAAAAAATAACTCTGCACAGGCCACACCTACACACCTAAGGCTTAGTTTTCGAAAATGTATTTTAATGTTAAGTTTAATAACCTTCTGCTAGTCGCGCTCAGTTCTGGATTCTGTAGCCGCGTCTATCAGCGGTTATTTAAACTGGACTGTTTGCTGAATAGCAGAGCTCAGAGTCTAACTAGGCTAACTAACTCGCACATTAGCTACATAACACAGAACTACATTAGCTAGCAAATACGACTGCAACACAAAGCTAATAAGTTTTACCTTTCAAAGCCACCTACGTAGGAACGGACCACGCCCCTTCCAGAAGAGGACGCGAGCAGGTGATTGTGATGTGGTTATAAACAATCAACTGGATACATTTACAGTTTCATGTTCCATAAAACGGACCATGTGAGAACATAATCATCATGTTGCGTATTTGTTAGTTGTAACAACATTTCGTTTTCTTTGTAAAATTAACAAAACGCGACTGAAATGGAAGTTAACAAATTTGATGTAAATTTGAAACATGGAGCGAATGAAAATTGTAAACGTAAATACAATTTTATATTTAAGCAACAAAACTGACAAAAACTTCCCAGACTGAAATTAATAAATAAATAAATAAATAAAATGGACATAACTGTGTAACATATGACACGATTGTGAGCGAACACCGGCGCCACCTGATGCTGGGTTACATGGATTTTTTTCCCTTTTTTGTCCCTGCGAATGTGTGGGCGTGGCTAATATACCCCCTGATGGGGAAGGTTTAACGTAGCTCTTAATTGAAACAACTAATAAAGAATTCATGTAGAAATTATTTAATCATGATAATTGTGTTTATTGGGTTAAGTAAAGCCTGATGATTTGTCTTAATTTAACAGGATTGTCTCATCTGGTGGCTGCTTCGTACTCTGAGGACAAATACGGAGTGGTGCAGACTACATTACCCAGCATCCTCAGTGGCATGCTCTCTCTGCAGGAGGTAAGCACAGAGGGAGAAATCCAAAATATTAGTGATAACCTGCAGTGGTGTGGATTCAATCAGTGAGATTAAATCACTTCCTGTTCCTTTCCTGCTCTGGTGAATTAAATGTGACTTTAAATGAGAATGTTTCTGTTCCAGGCCGTGGACCGTCACTTTAAGCTCCCTCACGCCTCCAGTAAGCCTGGGAAGACGTCGTGCAGTCTGGGCGACTCGTCCTATAAGACGCTGCGCTTCGCTCTGAGAGCGGCTCTGAAGACCGCCATCTACAGGATAACCACCACGTTCGGAGATCACTTACAGTAAATATTCACTTCAGTTATGCTGCAAGATTAAACACGCCTCAGTAGAATTGTTTAGTGGGTGTGGCCTGTTTTGGGGCATGGTCTGACATTTAAATCACCGACCGCTTTTTTTTTTATTTTTATATCTACCTCGCACATACTATAAGTGTCGTCTTGTGTATGTAAAGTGGGTGGGACTAATCCTGGGTAATGTAATCATAAAGATGATGTCACTCATCAGCACAGCTTACACTCATGTCCGGTCCACCAGCTAGGACAGCTAACCTCAAGTGATCAAGAGCTAATCGTGATCTAGATCAAAATTTGTTAGCTCCATCCTGCTAGATTAGCGCCAATTTGCTAGTTTAGCTTGTCTCCATGTTGGCTCTAAATTAGCTTTCGTGTTCACTTTTGCTCCAACACCGCTAGGTTTTGCTCACTTGGCTAGCACTCGGTAGATTAGCTCTCTATCGCGAGGTTAGCCGACCTAGCCGGGGAACGCTTTCAAGCAAGCTTCCTCCAACCTGTGTTGACGAGTGACATTATATGACTAGTCAGTGTAGCATGAGTATATAAGGGCCTTTTGTATATTCCTGAACCATTTGCAGAATTGTCCCAAATCTAAATTCTTCATCACTTAACCATGTGACGTCACATCTCCTGGCTCGCCTACGGCTGACTACATGTTCACTATGAACTCTAAAGATGCAATTAAGAATCACCTCGGACTGTGGTATGAACTGTATGAATTCATGCTGCATAACCAAGAACTGGCTGTGAACTAAGAACTGACTGTCATGAATCGTCACGATTGAGCTCCCAGCTGATACTCGTGTACTTTAGGTTCCTGTGACTACAGAAGCTCTGAACCTACTATTCAGTGTAAAATCTCTCAGCGCTACCGTCCAGTAACTCTCCATGACCTCTCAGAGATGCCAGTCAAGCCACTCATTAGAATAATAGGTCACGCCCACTAGTGCATTCTCAGCGCTGATCCAGCTGCTTGTTCGAGAATTTAAAAATGGATATTTATTTTGTATTGTAGAAGGCTGAATGTTATGATGTGAATCTGACTGATGTCACTTCCTGTGTTTGTGTCAGTGCTGTCAGTATGTCGGCGGAGCATCAGAAGAGACTTCAGCAGTTCCTGGAGTATAAGGAGTAGCACTTACACCTCAGCATTTCAGCTCTTCCACCTCCCCGACCCCTGAGAACCTGAACTTCCCTCTGATGATAAACGCAGGAGTTGCTGCCTGCAGAGACGTTCGAACACGAGCAGTTCAGATTTCTGTGGAATTGATTTTTTTTTTGTTTGTTTTTCTTTGTTTGTTTTAAGGTAAGCTTTGTAAAAGTGGGCGTGGCCACAGCTCACACGTTCACCTGCTTTGCTCAGGTGCACCTCACCTTCACGCTGAACTCATTACTGCACAAAGGTGACGATGGACGACCATCCAAACTCTGGGTTTTCTGGCTTTGTTTAAAAAAAATTATAAAGTGAATAAAAATTTCTACTAATCTGTTTGTTCTGTCGCTTCTTCTTTCTGTGGCCACTTTTGAAGGAACAGTTGCCTAAAAAAATAAAATGCTTTAAAAATTAAAAGTGTCTGTGTTTCTCAAACGAACTGAATGTATTTTTCATCTTTTTAACTTTAGTCCTACTTTTCTCTTTTTCTTTACGCATGTTGTTTTCTTTGCTCCAGTAGTTTCTGTAATGTCCACTAGAGGGCGGCGCTGTGCTTTTACTTATTCCTCATTCGTTTTCTCCAACACACCAGAGGAGGCGCTGTATCTCAGGCAGCTCTGCATTTCTTTTGTCTACTTTCCCTCTTGTTCTTTTTCTTTCTTGTTTCTTATTTCTGTTTATAGTGTTTGTCCTTTTGTTTCTGGTCATCTTTCTTTCTTTTTTTTATTCTACTGGAGTTTTCCTTGTCTTTTTCTTCCTTCTTTCTTTATTTCTTGCCCTCTTGATTTGTTTTGTTTTCCTCCTTCCTTTCTCTTATTCTAGTCTTTCTGTATTTTAATTCCTGTTTCTTTTTACATCTCCATTTTCCTTTCTTATGATTTGTCTGCATGTTTTCCTATTTTGTTTTTCTTTCTGCATTCCTTTATCTTTTTTCTGCCTTTAATTTCACAGTCGTTATTTCTTTGTCTACATTGTTTGCCTTTGTTCATTCTTTTGTCGTTCTTCTTGTATATACTCATCCATCCTTCTTTCTTTCCTTTTTATTTGCACTTTTCTTCCTTTCTTTCTTATGTTTTGGTCTTTTTTTTTCTTCTCACACTCACTTGCTGGTTATTTGTTTTATTTTGTCTGTTTGTCGCTCTTTAAGGCTGCAACAAACTGCCTTTTTTGTCTCTTTTGTCGCCCCTCCCCCTACAGCTTGTCAGTTAATTTTTCTTGTGTATTTAAGTGTCTGTTAAATTCTGTTTAGAGAGCGTGCAGGTGTGTAGGGGGCGCGGTCGAGTGTGTGTCCAGAGTGTTATTAAAGTGCAGGTCATGACCTCGTTGCAGTTAATTAGTCACTAAATTCAGCAGCTTCTCCTTTCATATCAGGTGGGTCATTTCAGTTCCTCACTGACCTCACCTGTCTCTTACCCACACACACACACACACATACGGGTGAAATCCTCTGAGACTGTCTCTCAGATCATTTATTAAACAGTGAACCTGGACGTTTAGTAATGCTTTATATTTATAAGTTGATTGTGTTTTACATTTTAATTTATAATTGTAAGTGGAAAAGTTCAGGATCTTCTTCCGTCAGATGCTCTGCGCCTTTAATACCCCCTATGGAAGTATAATAGTGCCAAAATTTCCATAGCAAAATACCAGGTTGAACTGAAAAAAAAAAAAAAAAACTTCTGAATTGAAAAATGTTTTGATCTGAATTGAAAAAAATCCTTTCAATTCAATATTTGAAAATTTTCCCACTACAATTTATTGTTGTATAGTTCAAATGAAAATGTAATTCAAGCATGTGAAATTCAAAGCAAAAATATTCAAGTTACTAAATTGCAGTTTAAAAAAATTTCAAGTGTTAAATACAATCTTTATTATTTTTCAGTCTTACAAATTCAGGTCGCTAAAATTCAGGTCTTGACATCCGGGATATCACAGACAGAGCAGCGGCGTGCCGAGTGCTGTGTCCATGCCGCAGTGGACTTTAAAGTCTGCTTCCTGCTCCCTGTGCAGTGCACTCCTCACAAACTACTTTCTGAACGGAACGCAGGACTCTTAACTAACAGGCTGGGTTATCAGTTGCACAATAAACGGCTAAAATCCCCCTCTGCCGTAAACGCTATATTCAAAGCGAAGCACGCGCTTTCATTCACACGCGAGAGCGATGGGTTTCCTGCCCCAGAATTTTCAAACGTTGTAAATGCTCTAAGGTTTTTATTTTTCAATTCAGATTAAATTGGAATGCAAAAAAATTCAAAATAATTTTTTCAGTTCATGCAATTCAACCTGTTATTTTACTTTGAGGAATTTTGGTACTATTATACTTTCATTACCCCCCCCCCCTCCTTCTCCAATACCCCTCTCATTAACAGCCCTGCCACTCAAATCCCCCATTATTAGTCCTGATCTAACGGCTATGACCAGTAGTCATATTCATATTCATTGGATGCCCCGTGTGGTCTGCCTGGATGCGTGTGGTGTCTGGGGATGGTTTCCACGAAGACGGTCCTGTCCTCGACTGATGCAGACAGCTGTTCTCTGGGGACCTGTGACTTCAGTTGTTCGATAGCTCAGGACTGGACTTTCCTACAGTCTACCTGAGCCTCCAGGAACAAACTGGACTCCTTTTAATTTTAATTTGAACACGTCTCCTGTTACACTGAACTTCCAGTACACATTATTAAGTTGATCAATCCCTGCTATCCGTTATCACCCAGATGAGGATGGGTTCCCTGGTGAGTCTGGTTCCTCTCAAGGTTTCTTCCTATTACCATCTCAGGGAGTTTTTCCTTGCCACCGTCGCCCTCGGCTCGCTCATCAGGGACAATCTTATCATTTTGATTCATACACATTCACATCTCATACAAACTTACTTCTTTTGATTGTGTAAAGCTGCTTTGCGACAATGTCAATTGTTAAAAGTGCTAAATAAATAAAATTGACTTGCCTTGACTAGTCCTGCCCTGCTACTGTAGTTCTGACCTTTTGTGAGCGCTGAAAACGAGACGTACCACTGCATTCTAGATGACTGGGGAATAAATCACCAAGAATGAACAGCAGTTTGGTTTTACTCAGATTGAGCTTCAGCTGATGAGCTGCCATCCAGGATGAGATTTCTGGCAGACAGGAAAGAAGAGAATAAGTTGGATGTCATCTGCATAACAATAGTATGAAAATCCATGCAATGATATGAAGAGACCGGGTATAGAGGCGAACAGAAGGGGACCAAGTACTGAGCCATGTGGAACACCAGTAGAGAGTCTGCGTCGGGCAGATGGGGATTCCCTCCTGGTCACCTCATACGACCAACCTGTACAGTCATGAATAGCAGTCGTCTGAGCATACAGCTCTGAGAAGCCTTGGTGTTCAGTGTGGTGGAACCGACGATGCTGCTTGTGATCCAGTCCAGGATCCAGTTGCAATGGGAGGAGCTCAGGTCCAGCAGCTTAGCTTTCCAATAAGGTGCTGAGGAATGAGTGTATTGCCCAGGTGTTTGAGCGGGCCGGATGGAGAGTGGTTGCAAAGGCGGCATCAGTTGAGCGGTACAGGGACTATGGTGGTGGCCTTGAAGCACATTGGAGCGACAGCACTGCTCCATTGTATGTGTTGCTGTCAGTGACAACATTCGCTAGCCTTCTGTGTGCTGGTCTCGGTGTAGACTTTTATTCCTGTAGAAGTTGTTCAGCGCATCGGGCACGAAGAAAGAGAACGTGTCACTGTCACAGGCAGGTGTTGTTGTCCTGAAGTTGGTCATGGTCTCGATGTTCTGCTACATGCATGGTGCATCACCACTGTTTTGTAGGTATCTGTGGTTTCTCTAGCTTTGGCTCTGCAGTTTGGCCCTTGCTGTTCTCAGGTGAACATGTGGTGCGTGGTGTTCCCAGGTCGCAGAGTACTTGGTTAGCGTTAGCGCTGAGGGGAGTGTGCGTAGTGGCTGTAAGGACAGGGGTGAGGTCTTGTGGTCTGCAGCTAACTGTCACACGCTCCACCAGCGGTGAACCATTATTAGAAACGTATACCTGGTTATCGCACCACTCAAGCCAGCACCGTGTGTATTTGCAGCGTGACTGCATGTTTATTAACACTGTGTGTATGCATGTATTAGCTGAACCACGCATCATGCTGTTCTAAGGGTTCCCGCACTGGTTGTGTAACCGGTTCAGTCTTTAAGGCCACGAGGACAAACCCAACCCGGTTCAGCTGGAACTGTGGTTATGACATCACTCTACAGGTTTGTGCTTCAAACCCTGACCCAGATAGACGTGTGTGTGTGTGTGTGTGTGTGTGTGTGAGTCTTTAGAGTGCAGATGACTCAGTGGGAATGTACACACACAGACACACACAAAGTGAGTGTGTATTGTGTTGAAGACAGAAACCCCCTCGTCCGTCATGCTGTAAAATCCCTCCACCTCCCCCTGAGCCAATATCATCCCCTGTTCTCTCTCTCTCTCTGTCTGTCTCACTCTCTCTCTGTCTCCCTCTCTGTCTCTCTCTCACTCTCTGTTTGTCTGTCTCACTCTTTCTCTCTGTCTCCCTCTCTGTCTCTCTCTCACTCTCTCTGTTTGTCTGTCTCACTCTCTCTCTCTCTCTGTCTCCCTCTCTGTCTCTCTCTCACTCTCTCTGTCTGTCTCTCACTCTCTCTCTCTCTGTCTCTCTCTCTGTCTCCCTCTCTATCTCTCTTACTCTCTCTGTCTGTCTGTCTCTCTCTCTGTCTCTCTCTCTCTGTCTCCCTCTCTGTCTCTCTCTCTCTCTGTCTCACTCTCTCTGTCTCTCTCTCACTCTCTCTGTTTGTCTGTCTCACTCTTTCTCTCTGTCTCCCTCTCTGTCTCTCTCTCACTCTCTCTGTTTGTCTGTCTCACTCTCTCTCTCTCTCTGTCTCCCTCTCTGTCTCTCTCTCACTCTCTCTGTCTGTCTCTCACTCTCTCTCTCTCTGTCTCACTCTCTCTCTGTCTCCCTCT
>JAAGKR010010361.1:0-23039 GCA_011419295.1 Clarias macrocephalus | reverse complement strand
ATGCAGCAGCGAGGGTCCTCACTAGAACCAGAAGATACGAGCACATCACCCCTATCTTATCTACACTGCATTGGCTCCCTGTGAAATTTCGCATCGATTTTAAGATACTACTTTTGACATTTAAAGCACTAAATGGTCTTGCTCCACTGAATTTGAGTGAACTGTTAGTGTCTTACGATCTGCCACGCCTACTTCGATCAAAGATTGCAGGCTGCCTGTCAGTACCACGTATTATTAAAACTACAGCAGGGGGCAGAGCTTTTTCTTACAAAGCCCCAAAGTTATGGAATAGTCTTCCTATTAATGTTCGGGACTCAGACACAGTCTCATTGTTTAAGTCTAGGCTAAAAACTTATTTATTTAGCCAAGCATTTTTGTAAATAGATTAACCTTAGGTAAAGGAGCAGATCTGGGGGACTCATGGACGTAGAGTATTCTGGTGAACTGGTATGTTTAGATGCTGTCCTCCCCACTCTCATTGTTCACTCAGGTTTGTTGATGGTGAGGTGATTGGTTGCTTTACATCTCAGGAAGCCCTCATGTCTGTGTTTCCTTCTGTCTCTCCCTTTTAGTTATGCTGTTATAGTTAGTCCTGCCGGAGTCCCTGCTTGCACTTTGCACTAATATACATTCACCTTATACATGTTGACTGTGACCATACCTAACTACCATCTCTCCTTATTTTCTGTTCTCTCCTTTTCTGCTCTCTCCTCTCGCTCTCTCTCTCTCTCCCTCTCTCCTTTCCCTCTCTCTCTGTCGAGCTATACATGTTCGCTCCTGAGTTGCCAGTGATCCAGACCCCTCTGCCCTCTGGTCCGTCTAACCTGTCCTGGAGTCCTGCTTCTGGTTGGAGATCTCGTCGCATGGATGCCCCGTGTGGTCTGCCTGGATTCGTATGGTGGCTGGGGATGGTTTCCATTAAGACTGTCCTATCATCGATTGATGCTCTGGGGACCTGCGACTTTAGTTGTTCGATAGCTCAGGACTGGAATCTCCTACAGTCTACCTGAGTCTCCAGAAACAAACTGGACTCATTTTAATTTTAATTTTAACACATCTCCTGTTACACTGAACTTCCAGTACACATTATTATGCTGATCAATCCCTGCTATCCGTTATCACCCAGATGAGGATGGGTTCCCTGTTGAGTCTGGTTCCTCTCAAGGTTTCTTCCTATTACCATCTCAGGGAGAGACAATCTTATCATTTTGATTCATACACATTGCATACAGACTTACTTCTTTTTATTGTGTAAAGCTGCTTTGCGACAATGTCAATTGTTAAAAGCACTATATAAATAAAATTGACTTGACTTGACTAGTAGCAAGGTTCAAGTTTTACCATGGGGTGGACAGGAAAAGAAATGGAGTAGGAGTTACTACTGAAAGAGGAGTTTGTAAGGAATGTTCTGGAGATGAAAAGAGAGTTGTGTCTAGGTTGTAATCTGAAGAAGGTCAATGACTGCAAAGTATCATCAGGAAAGGGAAAAGTGGCAAGGAGACTTGATGGTGGAACGAGGACATCCTGGAGTGTATACAGAGAAAGAGGCTAGCTAAGAAAATGTGGGACACAGAGGATTGAAGGGAGTAGACAGGAGTACAGGGAGATGCTGTGTAAGGTGAAGGTAGATGTGGCAAAGGTCAAACAAATAGCATATGAGGACTTGTATGCTACTGTAGGTTGGACAGTAAGGAGGGAGAGGTGAATCTGTACAGGCTGGCCAGGCAAAGAGATAGAGATGGGAAGGATGTGCAGCATGTTAGAATGATTAAAGATATGGACGGAAATGTACTGACAGCTGCCAGGAGGGTGATGGGAAGATGGAAGGAGTGAGTCAAAGGAAAATGAAAGAGAACAAAGAGTAGAAGAGGTCACTGTTGTGGAGCAGGAAGTAGCAAAAATAAGTAAGAGTTGAGGAGGAAGTTAAAGAGGATGAAGAGTGGAAAGGCAGTTGGTTCTGATGACATACCTATGGAAGTTTCTGACAAGTCTGTTTAACAAGATTTTGGAGAGTGAGCGGATCCCAGAGGAATGGTGGAGATGTTTATTTGTGCCAATCTTTAAGAACAAAAGAAATGTGCAGAGCTGTGGAAACTACAGAGGAATAAAGCTGATCAGCCATTCAATGAAGCTTTGGAAAAGAGTAGTGGAAGCTAGGTTAAGGGACAGAGGTGAGCATTTGTGAGCAGCAATATGGTTTCATGCCTAGAAAGAGTACAGCAGATGCAGTATTTGCTTTGAGCATGCTGATGGAGAAGTACTGAGAAGGTAATAACTTGTGTCTTTGTAGATTTAGAGAAAGCGTATGACAGGTTGCCAAGAGAGGAGCTATGGTATTGTATGAGGAAGTGCGGAGTAGCAGAGAAGTATGTCAGAGTGGTGCAAGTGTTGGAGGTGCATGTATGAGAGCTGTAAGACAGTGGTGAGATGTGGTGTAGGTGTGACAGAAGAGTTTAATGTGGAGTTGGGTCTGCATCAAGGATCGGCTCTGAGCACCTTTTTGTTTGCTGTCGTGATGGACAGGATGACAGATGAGGATAGACAGGAGTCTCCATGGACAATGGTGTTTGCAAATGACATTGTGCTTTGTAGCAAGAGCAGGGAACAGGTGGAGGAAAATCTAGAGAGGTGGAGATATGCTCTGGAAAGCAGAGAAATGAAGGTTAGCCGTTGCAAGACAGATTACATATGTGTGAATGAGAAGAATCTAAGTGGAACGGTAAGGTTACGGGGAGCAGATGTAACGAAGGTGCAGGACTTTAAGTACTTAGGGTCAATGCCAGAGGAACGGAGAGCCTGGAAAGGAGGTGAAAAGGCGTACACAGGCAGGTTGGAATGGGTGGAGAAACGTTTCAGGTGTGTGTGATAAAAGAGTATCAGCAAGAATGAAAGGAAAGGTGTACAAGTGGTGAGACCAGCGATGCTCTATGGTTTAGACACAGTGGGCATAAAGAAAAGACAGGAGGCAGAGTTGGAGGTAGCGGGAATGAAGATGTTAAGGCTCTCTTTTGAAGTGACAAAGATAGATGGATAGATAGATCAAGAATAAGTTAATCAGAGGGACAACCCATGTTAGGTGTTTTGGAGATAAAGTCAGAGATACCAGATTGAGGTAATTTGGACATTCAGAGGTGAGATTGTGAGCATATTGGTAGAAGGATGCTGAGGTTGGAACTGCCAGGCAGGAGGGCCAAAGGAAGACCAAAGAGGAGATTTATGGATGCAGTGGGAGAGGACATGAAGTTAGTTGGGGTGAGAGAAGAGGATGCAGAGAATAGGGTTAGATGGAGGCAGATGATTCGCTGTGGTGACCCCTTAAAGGGAACAGCCGAAAGACTGAGAAGAAGAAGATGGTTCCATTGGCTTTAAAGATGAGGAGAAGACCGTGGCTCTCAATTCTGCAGTGTATAACTGTAACCCTTTTCTTAACACTATGGGTTAATTTAATTGTTTAGTCCACAAGAGTCCTGGATCCCCGGCAGTAAGATGGTGAATTAGGCCGGTAGTTTATTTACGTTCTGTTTAAACTTTAGCAGTACCTCGGTTTTCTCCTAAATTTAATTAACATCACTAGACCCAATGAATTGCCAGAATACTAATTGCAAAGAGAAAGAAATAAAGAAGATTTATTGCTTTACAATAATGGAATAGCTTTTCTTTTCAAAGCAACAAAATAAAAGCAGTAAATAAAACAATAACCCCCACTATTTTCCCCAAAAAAGATATTAGCTACTGATTCGGCTCAGTTCAAAGTATACTTAAGTCAGTCAAACAGTTCAAATGTTCATGAGTCAGTCAAATAGTTCACAAGTTGGAGCGATAGCTATCGTTGGGGCCCATATCGTTGGTGCACATTAAACAGACGAGGAATTCCAATGTAAATCCCACTCGAAAAAGGAGTCTACTTACTTTCTCCAAGTAGTCAATGAAACAATCATTTAGTTACCGAACACCACGAAGACTCAGTGTCCATCACAAGCTGTCTTGAATCCTAGACAAATCCAGCCAATCCAATTCGGATGAAGAAAAACACAATCTGTCTCATTTTGCTGCACTTCTGAAGAATCCGGTGGAGATGATGTTTTATTCACAGTTTGTGAAACTTAAGAATAACTGTCTTTCCAGCCGCTAGTCCTTCGCGTCTCTCACACACACGCACGTGTGCGCATCGTGACTGAGCGATAATTAAAGTTCGCTAATGCTACTGTAGCAAAACAAAAGTAACAGCACTTGAAAAAAAACAGAGACCCAAAGAAGCGGCGTCACTCTACACTTGGGCCGTATATTAGGTGGCATATACTAGTCTCCACGCAGTTGACGCACTCTTATTTTCTTTTTATTACCACAGCTGATATTGCTCGCGGCACACATGCTCACCATGCGCTCTACCTGTTCCTGGTTACGTGACTACGTCATGACGCAACCTCAAGCTCAACAGGGATTGGCTCTCCTTAGTACACCTGTATTGAACAAGCTTTCTTATTAAACACAATTATTATTGTATCCTTCCCACAAATAAAGAAAACAATAAAACAACAAAAAAAAAAAATACATTTTAGTACATTGTACTATTTCTATCACAAACATATTCAAAACAAAAACCTACTTTTGGGGTTCCTACATAACAAACCTCATAAATGATGGAATAATCTAAATGGTTGTCACTGCTTAACTTAACAGATTATGAATGCAAACTTCAAAAACATTTTAAAATTATTTTTATTGTCGTACCAATCTAGCTTACAAAAGTTGGTAATGAGCTAGCATCTGTGCCTTACTAGCAACTTTATTAACTGTCACAGATTGAACAAAATAACTATTTTCTTGCTATTTACCTTAAGTGAAAACTTAACTTACAGTTACCTGAAAATCATGTCGTGGGGACTCGCCGTCCTTTCATCTCATTGGTTGCAAGCGCTGACAGTAGTACAGAACTGCTTGTTTTTTGGTGACCATATAGTGACAGTTTGTGTAATTGCAGCAAAACACAAACATACCGTACAAGCTCACATATATAAACACTTAACACACTGTAAGCTCTGTATAGACTTGACACAGAAGCATAAATCCCCCTGCCCAAACAGATATGTGTGGTAGCTGCTTCCTGTTGTGGTCCGACCCAAAGTCTATCTACCTGAGGTGTTTGATGAGCTGGGAGACTGAATCACATACACTGCACAGTATCGATAGTTGCATTTTGTTGTAGATTGAATTGATTTATTTAAACCCAGTTTGTGATGTTCGGTTGGAAATATTTGCTTCTCTTTCATGTTTGGAATGTTTTGCGAGAGTTTGAGAATTTTACAAAATAAAATGTTAATTTGGTAAGTGACTTTCAGGTTAATGAAAAGTTTTGTCAACTTTTTGAAAAAAAACAACAACTTCTGAATAAAAAGATAGGTTCAAGCAATTAAGAAGATTTGTAATTATTATTTAAGAAATAAACATATTACTGTTATAGTCAGCAATGTCAGGGTGTAATAAACAGGATGGTATTGCTTTTTTTAATTCAAAGACCAAATGAAACAAAATACTTCTCATCTCATCTTCCTATCAGTACCTTGATGATTTAACCAAGGAGCCAGCACATGACAAAATAATTTCTAAAATCAGTGAAATAACATTCTGTAACTTTGCATGTGGTCAGCCAGGCCTCTGCGGTATCAAATTTGAAATTCAGTGTGTGTCTTTGTGTTGCCCATTGTGTAAACGATTGAAAGAGTTTGTGTTGTAGTGTCAAGTGCAAATGTCTTCTCTACCATGTTTCATGCTGTGCATACTTTCACACAGACACGGCTCTTCAGAAAGTTCTTAAAAGGGCAAACTTCCTAAAAGTCTTGTGAGAATGCATGAACTATAAGAAAGGTAAAGAAAACAGATTCTTGGATAAATAAGTGAGTAATACAATAACACCATTGTGCAAATGCTTAAAATTTATTTACATTTTAAACAATACCTTCAACAAAGTTCAATAAATGTATCAATTGCATTTGATATATTTTCTGATGCAGTCCATTTAGATATAGTTTGAATATAAAATTGAGCAAAAAAAAAAAAAAAAACTAAGCTGTGCATAACCTTAAAATATAGTAAACCGTTTTAAAGTACCACACAGAAAAGAAGTGAAACCAAATAAAAGCATTGACATACTTTTAGAGAAATCAAATGCGCTGCACCAGTACTGTTCTGCTTTACTGAGCAAACCTGCAACATTTAGATTTCCTCTGATAAGCCCCCTGTTTCCAGCAGCATTCTGTGGCTAGACGATCTTTGTAGTGGATATCTCTGATGAGCGAGAATACACAGAGCTCCTCCTCTCTGAGAACTCACTGACGATGATTGTGCAGCGGCCAAAGCAAACAGGAAACCATTCTTTCAGAGACTTCAGGACCAAATTCCTGAATTTCTGCCCCACAAAGGCGTAGATTATGGGGTTGAGGCAGCAGTGACTGTACGCAATGGTTTCCACCCACTGCATAGCCATGCTCAGGTCAGTTTGCCACTCACAGCTTTGCATGAAACCCAAGTGATGCAGGAACTTCAGGAAGATGACGATGTTGTAGGGCGTCCAGAAGAGGAAGAAAACAATAATCAAGACCAGGATGAGTCTGACAGCTTTGTGTTTCTTCTGAGACTTCATGACCATTAAGATGGGGATGATACGTGAGTAGCAGAACATCATCACTGAGAGAGGAATAACTAAGCCAAGGATGTTCAGCTTAATGTATGAGAAAGGCAACCATGCTGTTCCTTGTGGATATTCCACCTTGCATAGTGATACATTTGATTCATGCTTCACATGGGAGAAAATGATGTTTGGTAGAGAGGCTCCCAGGCTGAGTGCCCACATAAACAAACCCAGTGCTATTCCAGCCTTGACAGACCGGTACTTGGAGAAGAGTGAAGTATGGGCATGGACGATGACAGCATAGCGATCTGCAGTCATGAGGATCATGAAGAAGATACTTCCGTAGAATCCCATCATGTAGAGCGCTGTCATTGCATGGCACATGAAGTTCCCAAAGATCCAATCAGATTTGGCAGAGAAATGAGCCCAGAAAGGCAACGAGAAAAGGAAGAGAAGGTCTGAAAGGGCCAGGTTAAAGAGGGACACATCTGTCACATTTGACCTTTTGTGGTACTTGACCAGGACACACAGAACCAAGCTGTTGCCAATGAATCCTACAATGAAGACGATGCTGTACAGGGTAGGGAGGAAGACTCGGCTAAACTCCCTTACATTGTTGCTGTTGCAGGCCTGGTATTCATTACTTTCTGTGAGTAAATTATAGTAATCGAAAAAGTCTTCACCTGTTAAAGAAAAAACAGGCTTTGTGAGAGCAGAAATCATGTTGCTGTGTTTAAATGGCATTTAATTGAATGATTCCGTGGAAAATTTAGTAATGGTGCTCTAGTGTCCTCTAATATAATATTACCAACTGTTCTGGTTATCTACTCTGGACTAGGGAGATCACAACTCTGTGCAATCTGACCATCTACCTCCCAACACTTGATGCAAGTGATCAATTTCTACAGTTTTCTACAGGTTGTAACAGGTATGGTTGTAGTCTAAAAAAAAAAGGAGAGAGACTGAAAACATACATAAGAAATCCAAAAATCCAAAACAGTTTAGTTTTTATTTGAGAACTGCCTGCTTATAACATTCAAGAAATCAAATAGATTTTCACATAATCTATGAATCTCAAAAAAAATAACATGAAATATTACTAGAAAGCATGATCTTCTAGGTTTAACAAATTCGTGAATGGGATATGGTAAACTGTACTTACCTTCATTGTTGGAGTTTGTCATATTGTTGGATGTTGTCGTTTTGGTGGAGTTTGTCATGTTGTTAAAGTTAATCATAGCCATGTCTATCTAGTTCAAAAGCTGCCTAACAAGTAAAGCAGTGTGCTTTAGACCTCAATCTGATAACAGACTGAGCTGCAATTTCCTGAGGCGGATCTTTTTTCTTATTGATGAAATATTGAATATAAGTTTAGCAGCCTCACCCAATATTAGCACATCCATCTAAAAACTAAACAGGATGTATTTTCATGAGAATTTTGTTTAATTGGACATTACAGCACATTACTGGATCTAAAATGCGCGCACACACACACACACACACACACACACACACACACACACACACACACACACACACACACACACACACACACACACACACACACACACACACACACACACAGTAGTTTAAAAGTTTTAGGTTGATACCAGAATTTTTAACTGAGCCAGGCTTGATTTAAGAAGCGACTATTTCTTGGTTGAGACATGTTTAATTAAATACTTGTACATTGATGTCAAACACTTTTATCCAAGTAAAAAAATTAAAATAAATGACAAGGTCCAGACAGCGTTATTTGTGAACTCTTACAGTATCAACTAATGCTTAATACAGACTCAAATAGTGAAATTTCTTTGTTATTATTTTAGTTATTATTGATAAACATAGTACCTCTAAGATTTATTTACCATTCAGCTGCAAGTCCAAAAATGTGCAGAAGCTTTGCATAACCCAAAACAAAAATGCAGTAAAAAAAAAAAAATTTAAAAAAAATAAAAAAAAATTATCATTTTACAACAAATGGGGAAAAACAAGCCAATGTTAATATCATTAATGATATATTTTTAGAAAATTAAAAGAACCAACGCAGTAATGTTTTTTTTTTATTTCCTCTGTTAAATCCCCAATCTTGTGGCTAAACAAAGTTTGTAGAGGATATCTCTGATGAGCGAGAGTGCACAGAGCTCCTCCTCTCTGAGAACTCACTAATCATAACTGTGCAGTGACCAAAGCAAACAGGAAACCACTCTTTCAGAATCTTGAGAACCAAATTCCTGAATTTCTGCCCCACAAAGGCGTAGATTATGGGGTTGAGGCAGCAGTGACTGAACGCAATGGTTTCCACCCACTGCATAGCCATGCTCAGGTCAGTTTGCCACTCACAGCTTTGCATGTAACCCAAGTGATGCAGGAACTTTAGGAAGATGACGATGTTGTAGGGCGTCCAGAAGAGGAAGAAAACAATGATCAGGTTTAGGATAAGCCTAACAGCTTTGTGTTTCTTCTGAGACTTCATGGCCATTAAGATGGGGATGATACGTGAATAGCAGAACATCATCACCGAGAGGGGGATGATCAAGCCGAGGATGTTTAACTCAATGTATGAGAATGGCCTCCATGATGTCCCCTGGGGATACACCACCTCACATGTCCGTACATTATGATCTTTTATTACTTTGGAAAAAATGATGTTTGGTAGAGAGGCTCCCAAGCTAAGTGTCCACATAAACAAACTCAGTGCTGTGCCAGTTCTGGCAGACCGGTGTTTGGAAAAGAGAGAGGTATGAGCATGGACAATGACGGCATAGCGGTCTGCAGTCATGAGAATCATGAAGAAGATACTTCCATAGAATCCCAGCATGTAGAGTGTTGTCACAGCATGGCACATGAAGTTCCCAAAGATCCACTCAGATTTGGCAGAGAAGTGAGCCCAGAAAAGCAACGAGAAAAGGAAGAGGAGGTCTGAAAGGGCCAGGTTGAAGAGGGACACATCTGTCACATTTGACCTTTTGTGGTACTTGACCAGGACACACAGAACCAAGCTGTTGCCAATGAACCCCACAATTATGACGATACTGTAGAGAGTAGGAAGGAAGACTTGGCTGAATGACCTTACATTGCTGTTGTTGCATGGTGGGATGCCACCCGGTGGGAGGTCATAATAGGCGGAGAAGTCATTCGCTGTTTAAAACAAAAACATTGCCTTTGTTATGATGCATAGTTAAATATTTTCTTCTTATAAGAGCATCAAGGCTTCAGTTGTAAGTTTGTCAGAATTGTGCTGCTATGGTGAAACTGAAAAGGAAATTCATCAGATCCAATAATGTCCTCTTTTGGTGTATATATATATATAATGTATACTGTATATAAATGCATCAAATGTTTGAAAGAAAATTAAAGTCCTTAAACAAGTTAGTTTTTATTTGAGATGGTTTTGAAATCACAGTTCAGTTAGAGAGAGAGAGTGAAAAAAAGTGTCTGGTAGAGCGATCAAGAAACCAGATGCATTTCCACATTATCAAGAATGTTAGAAACAATTGATCAATTACAGTAATGACCTGCCAGCTTTGATATGCAAATAGAATAAAGAAACTTATAGCGCACTTACTTGCATTGTCTGAGTTTGTCGCATTGTTGAAGTTTGTCATAGCCATCTCTCAGTAGTTCAAAATCTCACTAACTAATAGTGTGCTACTGTCTGTGCATTAGACTTCTATCTGATAACAGACTGAGCTACAATTTCCTGAGTTGGCTCTTTTTTCTATTGATGAAATATCTTACCACATCCCCTTAAAAACTAAACAAAATGTATCCTCACTATTACAATATAAAGGTCTAACACTTTAAGGTTACTGTGATCCAGCAGGAAACACAAATGCACATTCAGCAGTTTAAAAAGCTTCTGGTTGCCCACAGGAACTTCTAATTTTACCAGGCGTGTCTTCAAAAACGAACAGAAAATATCCTCACGTAATAAATGTTTAATGAAATACCCATGGAATAGTGCCAAACAGCATGTAAAGTCCTGATAGGGTTATTTGTGAGCACTTTAAAGGCAACACTTAATATTGTCTCAAATGGTGCACTCCATTGCTTATTACTGTAGTTCGATGCATTGTGTAATGCAATTATTTTGTTGTCATTGGTGTTTTTGAATGTCCGTACAGGCCAAATGTATTAATTGAGTTGCACATATGAAACAAGCATAACCTGTGCAACAATAACAATGTATTAAAATTATTTAAAACATTAGCGAAACAGAATCTGCTCAGCAACTGACAAACAAATCCAAAGTGCTGGAACATACTGTACTGTCAATTTAGAATATCAAATGCACTGCAGTAACAATTGTGTGCTTTCGTAATCAAATCTGTAGGTCTTTGATTTCCACTGATAAATGATTGTTTCCATCAGCATCCTGTGGCTAGATGAACTTTGTGGAGGTTGTCTCTGATGAGCGTGAGTACACAGAGCTCCTTCTCTCTGACAGTTCACTAACAATAGTTGTGCATTGACCAAAGCAAACAGGAAACCACTCTTTCAGAGTCCGGACGACCAAACGCCTGAATTTCTGCCCCACAAAGGCGTAGATTATGGGGTTGAGGCAGCAGTGACTGTATGCTATGGTTTCCACCCACTGCATAGCCATAGCCAGGTCCTGATTCCACTGACAGCTTTGCATGTAGCCCAGGTGATGCAGGAACTTCAGGAAGATGACAACGTTGTAGGGAGTCCAGAAGAGGAAGAAAACAGTGACCAAAACCATGATGAGCCTGACAGCTTTGTGTTTCTTCTGAGACTTTATGGTCAATAAGATGGGGATAATTTGCGAGTAGCAAAACACCATCACTGAGAGAGGGACGATCAAGCCTAGGACGTTTAGCTCAATGTACGAGAATGGCTCCCATTGTGTCTCATTTGGATACATCACATTGCATGTCCATTTACCTGATTCATTCTTCACTTGAGAGAAAATGATGGTTGGCAGAGAGGCTCCCAAGCTAAGTGCCCACATAACCAAGCCCATTGCTATACTAGATCTGACAGACCAATATTTGGAGAAGAGCGAGGTGTTTGCATGTACAATGACAACATAGCGGTCTACAGTCATGAGGATCATGAAGAAGATACTTCCATAGAAGCCCAGCATATAGAGTGCTGTCACTGCATGGCACATGAAGCTCCCGAAGATCCACTTAGAAAGGGAGGCATAGTGGGCCCAGAAAGGCAAAGAAATGAGGAAGAGGAGATCAGAAAGGGCCAGGTTGAAGAGGCAGACATCTGTCACATTTGATCGGTTGTGGTATTTGATCAGAACACACAGCACCAGGCCGTTCCCAATGAACCCCACAATAAAGACGATGCTGTAGAGGGTAGGAAGAAAGACTTGGATGAAATCCTCTAAATTGTTGGTATTGCAGGGTTGAAAATTGCCGTTACCCACTAGGCTATTGTAGAAATCGTAGTCATCACCTGTTTAAGCAAAAGCAAAAACAAACAAAAAAAGGCTTCAGTTGAAAGTTCATCAAAATTGTGTTGCTGTGGTCATAATAAAAAAAATATATATATTTGGAATCATTACTAAATCAGTAATGTGCTGTATTATCACACAGGCTGCATGTGCAGCTACATGTATGGTAATGTTCTGGTAAGCTACTGGGTTCAGGAACTCTCAGTTTAATTCCTGAACCACTCCAGGGTTAGACCGTTTACCTCTTAACAAGCTCAGGTATTTATCCCAGTGTTTGACTAGTGCTTGTATCGTATCAACCTAGAAAGTATTCTCAGTGCGCCAGCGTCATGATCAGACTCCCTACTGGCCTCCAAGGAACTCCTGTAATGCCCCAAACATGTGGAAATAGAGAGTTCCAGTAATGTGCAAGGGTGCAGTTCCCTCACTGCATCTTCCCTGCAATCTGGTGACAAGCTATCAGACAATTTTCAAAGATCAGACGTTCTACTCTCTTAACGTCTACAGGAAAGGTGGCGCAGTCGGCTCAGAACCACCTCGGCTGGGATTGTCATTCAAGGACTTACGGTCTTCTTTAAACGGTTTGCACCGGTCAGATGTTTTACTGCTGCTAAGAGTCTCATCATCATCACACTGTGCTTGACGTCTTCCGTAACTGTCAATCAGTTTTTCGCCTGAATTCTGAATTCATCAGAAATTTCATAACGAGTCCAGGTTTGACTTGAACACTCCTCAAGATCTCAAAAAAAGTTTATTTTTGTTAAAAAATGTAACCATATTTAAGTTTGAGAAAAAAAAAATTGGTGTCATTTATAGAAAACCTAATAATAAAAATAATATTGTTTTATTTAATAATAATAAAATTACAAAGTTTTGCAATTGCAATAATGACCTTTAAGTTAAGATAGATTTAACAAATATACAATAGGTTAAGGCACGTTATACTTACCTGTCTCATTGGAGATTGTCATATTGTTGGAGAACGTCATCGTCGTGTCTGATTAGTTCCAAAACTGACTGTTAAATAAGGCTATGGACATCAGACTTTGACATAATAACACACTGAGCTGCAATTTCCTGAGGAGGATCTTCTTTCCAATGACGAAATATCCAATATGAATTCATGCAGCTCACCAACTGGTTTTCTTCAAACTAAACAAAGTAGCTTCTTTTTTTATAAGAAATTCAACATGAAATACTTACGAAATAATTCCAAACTCTATAATTCTAAAAATGAAGGTTCTGACAGTGTTTTTGTGACCATTCAGTAACACATAACACTGACTCAAATGGTGCACTTCTTTTTAATTAGTAGTTAGATACGCTGTGTAATTTAGTTTTCTTGCTGATTAATAAGGAATTTGTTTGACTTGTATGAATCATAATTTGCTTAAATGTTTGCTACCAACTTATTGATTGTGTAACTATTGTAACTGTAACTATGCATAAGCTATTACAAATAAACACATGCTTTAGGAGATAAGGGGAACTTCTCTATCCTGTTTTGACTCAGTATGCAGCACATTTCACATCAATGTTTTTTAGTAATGAGAATGTAAACAACAAGTAGCAATAGAGAAAAGTTTTATGAGCTTAAGTCCCTTTTTTTTTTTTTTTTTAGCATCATTGTTTTTTAGTCTTCAAGTCTTCAACATCAGGGTCCCCTGTATCATAGTATCCACACATATTGCAAATAGTCTTTATTTTTAACTGCTAAAATGTCAAAATGTGTTGCATTTGTTACTTGCAGGATCTTGCAAACACTGCACAAAAAGCACGACAAAAACTAATGCAAAAACCACAAAAGGATGACAAGGCAAGTGCAACATGAGTCCAACAGCTTTGTGCTTTTTCTTAAACATTGAGGCCTTTAGGATGGATATTATATGCGTGTTTCAGGACACCATTATTGAAAGTGAAATCAGCATTGAATGTGATGTTCAGCTCAATGTAAAACTGGGAGCCATGCTAATTCTTTAGCGCGTCCAACAACATCCCTCCAACTCATAGTTCACATGTAAGAAAATGAGACGTTAATTTCTAACAAAGGTTTTACTGCTGTAGTCCCAACAGACGCATGGTTGAAGAAAGTGCGGGTTTGGTAAAAGTAAAACCACACCTGGCTGCATAATTTGCATTCTTTTTTTTTTTTTGTTACATTTCATTCTGAAACTTGTAGTGAATTATTTCAGGACTGTCCTTAAGAAACCTCCTAAAAGCCCCTAATACACAGTGTCATGTTCTGACCTAGCCTTATGCACCATAGCTAACTCCTACATGTTGTGCAGCTTCATCACATGGTTGTTCCCATGTCTTGTCGAAAGCCTTCCCAGAAGATAGAGACATGTATGAGGGTCAGGTGTCCACAAACTATATAGTGTATGCGTATGTGCATTACTGTGCGGCACTTTTAATATGCCCAGTATAAACAATTTCTTAGCGAGGTTTAGAACAGGGATGTTAAAATCAGTTTAAATACATTGAATTGTAGTTCCTTTTAGAATCAGCTCTGTGTTTTCACAAAACCCACCTGCTAGTTAGATTAATCAGCAAAACAGTATTTTACTTTGCTAGAGAGCCTAAAGCATTTCCATATTCACACTGCCTCCAGAGACTTGGCATCCTTACCCTGATGCGTCCATCACTATGGAATAGGGTCAATCACTAATCATCAGATGATGTTTTACCATTACTACAAGTTTTTTTTTATGAGCCTTAATCCAATTCGTTTTTTCATTTCCTACGGCCATATAGCTGCTTAGTTCCAATCCTGTCCCAATTCCTATCACACAGTGTGAATATGGAAATGCTTTCCCCTTTCTATTAAACATGGCTCTGGATTTTACTGTCGATTTGTTTATAATGCAAATTCATCCAGTGTTTAAGTGATCTCCAGACATCATTATTTCCTGGCCACATTTCTTCCACAAAGCTGACGGTTCAGTCTGACGTAGAGTATCTGGTGAGCTGGTATGTTTAGATGCTGTCTTCCCCACTCTCATTGATCACTCAGGTTTGTTGACGGTGAGGTGATCGGTTGCTTTACATCTCAGGTAGCCCTCATGTCTGTGTTTCCTTCTGTCTCTCCCTTTAGCTATGCTGTTATGGTTAGTCCTGCCGGAGTCCACACATGTCGTTCCTGAGCTGCCATTGATCCAGACTCCCTCGGCCATCTGGACCTGTCTGACTTACCCTGGTGCACCGCTTCTGGTTGGAGATCTCGTCATATGGATGTCCCGTGTGTCTCTTTGGGATGCGTGTGGTGTCTGGGGGTGGTTTCACTCTACTATGAAGACGGTTCTGGCCTCGACTGATGGTCGACTCGACCATCTGACTATCTGACCATTTTGATTCATACACATTCACATTTCATGCAAATTTAAATAATTTAAATAATTTTAATAATAATTTTAAATTTTAAATAAAAAAAATAAAAAAAATATTTGGATTGTTCAAAGCAATGACAATTGTTAAAATCGCTATACACATAAATTGAATTGAATTAATTACTGTAGTCAGCTAGTCAACTAACTATCCATCTAGGTTTGGATGATGTGTTGAAGGGTTTTTAACCTAGTTCTAGTCATTTCAAATCTCACATCATTTGACAACTGTGGCAACTTTTTTTGGGCTGGAACATGCGTATTATAGTTGTGAAACCACCCATGTGTTTGTGTGAACCAAAAAGCAGAAGTCTGCTAATTTTCAGCTTCGGTCATGCTGTATCACAAGCTGTGCTTAAAGGACTCCTCCCCTTTATCTAGGGAACTGCATAGCAAGCTGATAAAAACCAAAATATTTTGTATGTCAGAAAATTTGAATACTGTCAAAAAGTTCAATATTAGAGACTCATGGTGTCACACTCTAATCAGCTAATTAACTCATCAGCTGGAGTCAGTCCTTCAAGAGCCACCACACACACGTATCCAGGACATGGGCTACAACTGTTGCATTCCTTGTGTCAAGCCACTCTTGAACCAGAGACAACGTCAGAGGCGTCTTACCTGGGCTAAGGACAAAAAAAGATTGGACTGTTGCTCAGTGGGCCACAAGTGCTCTATTCAGATGAAAGTAAATTTTGCATTTCATTTGGAAATCAAGGTTCTAGAGTCTGGAGGATGAGAGGAGAGGCACAGAATCCAAGTTGCTTAAAATCCAGTGTAAAGTTTGCAGTCAGTGGTGGTTTGGGGAGCCCTGTCATCTGCTGGTGTTGGTCCAGTGTTTTTTATCAGCTCCAAGGTCAGCAGTGCCACAGACTGATCGCCTCCATGCCACGCCACATTGCTGCATTAATTCATGCAAAGTGAGCCCCAACCAAGCATGTTTGGTCATACATACTTTTCAGTGTTTTAAAAAAAAATCTTTTTTTTTTTTTATTTGCCTTAAGTAATATTCAAATTTTCCGATATACTGGATTTTGGGGTTTTCTTAGTTGTAAGCCGTAATCATCAAAAGTAAAGCAAATAAACACTTGAAATATATCAGTCTGTGTGTAACGAATCTGTATAATATGAGTGACATAAATCAACTTTTTGCTGATATTCTAATTTATTGAGATGCACCTGTACTTTTTGCAGATGATGAGGTTCTCTTGGCTTCATCACAGGAGGACATTGTGTTTGCCCTAAAACAGCTCGCAGCCAAGTGTGAGCCAGCTGGGAAGCAAATCAGCAACTTTAATGGAAATGCCAGGGAGGTCATCTTGCTATGAGGCCAAGATGACGACTGTCATCTCCCGCTCCCAAAGGCATCAGCGTTGGAGGGAAGAACACGATCACTCTAGTAACGTACTCTAAAATCCATGGCCTTAATTAGGGAAATGAGGTACAGCATTTATCATTTCGACACCGTTTGTGACACAGCATGACGGTGGCTAAAACCTTTTAAACTTCTGCATTCTATTCATCTTCACAATAATACGGAAAAAAAAATGTTTTTTTAGTATTGGTTTATTAGTTTTCTTTCTATTTCTAGTAGTTTTTCAGCAGCACCTTTCTAACGCACAAACAAATATGAAAATACTGCACATTTGTCAATTCTGCTGATTTTCTCAAGTACAGTACATGAAAGGTTTCACATGAAAGGTAATAAAACCCCTATTTATGGCTCCGTTATTGTGCTAGAAAATAGGGCTGATCTGAGTTTTTAAATAATATATACAGTATATACATTTTTTAAGCTTGGTGTTTTTACTGTAGTCTTGTCTTGCATCTGTTGTATCAAAGTTGGTTTTCCTTGTTTGATATTGTGAAATTTCCTGTTTGGTTTCCTGTTTCATTGATTGGTTAGTTATTAGAAGTTTTAATCTGTTTTCACACTGTACCTTGCCTGCCTGCTTCTCTAACCAAAATATGCACACTTGTGTATCAACTTTCACAAACACATGGGTGGTTGATTTTCCGGAGTTGAAAATGTGCAACTTTACATATTAGACTTATTTTCACAATTAGTTTCACAACCATACTAAAGCATAATATGTCTTCTTCTACTGTCCTACAGTGTACTGTACATACCTGGTCTGATCTAGAGCAGGCTTTACTCAGTAATTGTATATTTAGCAACACTTTTATGGTATTATACTGTATGATTTTTTTTTCCCCCGAATGAAGTTCACAAATAAAACAGCATTTTTCAATTGTATATTCATAATTTATAGGAAATCTACTATATATTGCCAAAAGTATTCCTGCCTACACATTTATAGGTTTAATTCATAGAGCTTACTTAGATGTTGGCTTCAACTCTTCTGAGAAGGCCTTCCAAAAAATTTAGGAGTGAGTTTATGGGAATTTTTCACCATTCTTCCATAAGCGCATTTGTGAGGTCAGACACTGATGGACGAAAAAAGGCCTGACTCGCCGCCTCCACTCTAATTAATTCCAAATGAGTTCTGTCTGGCTGAGGTCACGACTCTTTCGTTCTTCCACACTAAACTCGCTCATCCATGTCTTTATGGTCCTTGCTTTGTGCACTGGTGCGCAGTCATGTTGGTTCCCCACTTTTCAGCAGCTGGGCAATGAAAGGAACTCTTCAGGAAACCAAGACATTCTGGACAATTTCATGCTCTCACCATCATTGGAACAGCTCCTTCCTGTTCTAACACGACTGCGCACCAGTGCACAAAGCAAAGTCCATCAGCCTTACTGACCTCAACCTGATTTGGGCTAAATTAAAGCAGAGACTACGAGCCAGGCCTTCTCTTCCACTATCAGTGTCTGACCTCACAAATGTGCTTCTGGAAGAATGTACTGTAGGGAATTTCCCATAAGCACACTCCTAAAGTCTTCCCAGAGGAGTTGAAGCTGTTATAGCTGCTATATGGGTAGGCCAACATCATATTTATTTATTTATTTATTTACTCTGTACATGTAAAGTAAATGTCCCACTCTATGGGCAACAGCTGATACCATGGAATCACACTGAGTGGTGAGAAAAGTCAGATTATTGATTTGAATTAAGCAAAGAAAACACGAAAATGACTGAAATTGCCTTGAGAACTATCCAGTGTTTTAAGAAGGATAGTGCACAAACATGAACTTCACACAGGAGATGTAGTCAGAAAAAAAAAAATTATGAATAAGCGTGATCACAGATCACTTAAATGTTTCAAGGTCACGTTTGCTTGCCAGTCACATTCAGAGCTCTGACAACAGTGCCAAACGTGCGAGTGAACTACAGCATTTTTGGATTTTGGTAATCATAAAAATAGAACACTGTTATAAACATCAGCTCAAAAAGAATGGCAAGTGCAAACGCTGGCATTTTCTCAAATATTTATCTTTGCCTTTCAGACTTTGACACTGGCTGCAAAGGGAAATGAGGCAATATCCTGCCAAACAGAAGTTGTTTACTGTTAATTATAATGATCAGATATGGTAAAGTGCATATCTGAGTGCTATTAAATCAGCTCTAACTGCTGTCAAAGTGCTTATCCAGCAAGCACAATTGCATGTAATAATAATAATAAGAAGAAGAAGAATCTGTTCGCATTGTGCTTTGGGACAATACAAGGTACTGGTGTTGGTACTCTGTACTGGCAAGTAGCCAAATGGAAATATTCATACGTTGTCTGAGTAATATCAGTGTATCCCTAGACAATAGAAATCAGAGCTAATAGTGAAAGTAAGAGGATTTCCATAAACACAAACAATGTGATCAGAACTCACAGAAAAGAAATGAAATAATCTGTGTGAGAATAATAAAATCATTTTAAGGAGGGTAATGAGGGGGAAAAAAGGCTTTAGTTTAGTTTAAGAAGCACAAAATTGGACTTTGGACCAATGGGAACAGGTTATATGCTTTTTTTTTTTCTTGGTAAGCAATTTTACCAAGCGCTTAAGTGATCTCTCAGCACGCTGATTCATGAGTTTTTTCTGACCACATTTCTTCCACGAAGTGGACAGTTTAGCAATATCCTTCCAGGGTTTATGAATATATTGAACAATTCTTAGCCCATTTCCAGTAATTTTAGCAAACTCCTTTTGAAATTTCAATAAACTCCTCTGTGTCATTTATTTATTTATTTATTTTATAAAAAGGTAGGTCGCAGATGCTCCTAAGTTGTCCTGTGTCACTTTGCATGACACAGGGCAATAATTTTACACCTTCTGAAACAAAGTGGGCGGCACGGTGGTGTAGTGGTTAGCACTGTCGCCTTGCACCTTCAGGGTCCGGGTTCGTTTCCAGGCCAGGCTCGATTCCTGTCTTTGTGTGCATGGAGTTTGCATGTTCTCCCTGTTCCTCAGGTACTCTGGTTTCCTCCCACAGTCCAAAGACATGTAGATTAGGCTATTTGTCTGTAGTGTCTGTGCCCTGCGGTGGAATGGCACCCTGTCCAGGGTGGACCCCGCCTCGTGCCCTAAGTCTCCTGAGATAGGCTCCATAGTGCGTCACATAGTGCCCCCTGCGGCCCTGAATACAGGATAAAGCGGTATAGAAGATGAGAGATTGTGAGTGAGGGAAACACAGTGGCCACATGTTCATGGACACAGGATACACTTTTTGACACGGTTGGTTTTAAAATGGAGAAGGACGCACTGCATCGGGTTCAAAAGAGCAGCTGAAGCTCTCTAATCTCTACAGTACATCCATCAATCATCCATCAATCGCTTTTTAGTATTGTAATATTTAAATAAAATTTAAATTGAGGCAGTGTATTATTTTTCAAAGGTTAACCTTAAAAAAAAAAAAAACAGAATTACTGTAAACAGTATTAGCTTGTTTACAGCGAAGCACACACATGCTAACTATTTCCATGAGCAAATGATTAAAAACAACCCACTTCCCGAATACACTTGATTCTGTCAGATTATCAGTGTTATAAGCAGTGAAAGTTCCACAGCACAGAACTGATAGCACGTTGCAGTGTTTTGTACAGCCGTATGCCGTACTGGAGGGAAATTTGTCACTGACACATTTCAGTAATGTGCTGCAGTGCCCTCTACTGGTAGGTAAAAATATTGCCTGGTTGTAGTACTCTAATCAGGGCCAGGGGTTTCCGAAATATCAACTGCCCTACAGAGTCCAACTGTGAAGAAAAATAATTTTACTTTTTTTAAAATAAAAATAAAAATAAAAATAAATTTAAATTTCCTTATCTCTAAGGCATCTGCGACCTTCCTTTATAAAAAATATATAAAAAATCGATTCCCCTGTACAGTAACTTCCCAGAACTTGCGTTTGTGTCTGTGAAAATCATTCGCATGTATATTCATTTTAAAAGCAGAGTCTCAATTTTAAATCCATAGAGGAACAAAACTCTTTGTGATATGCTCTTATTAGAAAACTGTATAATAAAACACCGAACGGTTTATTTATTTATTTATTTTTAACAACATGTTTTTATTATTATTATTATTATTATTATTATTATTATTATTATTATTTCTTACTTACAGTGTGAAACTGGCTGTAGAAACATTTTTGTTTATTAAAGTTTTATTTACTAAAGTGTGCAAATAATGCTTTTAAGCCTTTTGAAGCTATATGTCTGTATATAATCCCAATATAAAATAAAATACATGGACTCCATATACCTAATGTCAAATATAAGACAAGAATACTTTTATATCTTATTGAGATTTAATGGCATTTGATATAATGTGATTACATATTTTAAATATCAGAATTCAGTAGAATACACCCACCAGCTATTTCATTAGCAGTGTTGGGGGATGTTACTTTAAGTAACAAATTACATTACAAAACTACTGTCTTCAAAACATAATCCGTTAAATTGCTGCATTACTTTCTGATAACAGTAACTAGTTCGAGTACATTTGCATTGAAGAACATGAAACTTTTATAATTATTATACCATCATCACTCAGGTAAGTTTGGCCCATCATCTGTTAACTACTAATACCCCTGTCTCACCTACGCCGTTTCGCGCGGTGGTCGTAAGTACGGTTTCGGCGCTGTGGTTAGGTTTCCATCTTTCTGCGCATCGGTTCTTACATAGTCAAACCACATAGGGGAGGTAGGGGTATAACAGCAGGAATAACAGAGGGGGGCGGGTTATCGGGGTCGGGGCTTGTAGGACGACTTTCTCTCTCACACACACACACACACACACACACTAATGGATTGGGAAAGACTGCTGTCTGGCTCACGGATTACATAAATTGTCTGAGTAACGGATAACATTTTTGAAAAAGTAACTGATTACTTGAATGGCAGAGCTAATGCGTTAGATTACTCGTTACATAAAATAAGGTAATCCGAGTCCTCTAACGCGTTACACCCAACACTGTTCATTAGGCACTGTACACCTTGCTAGTTACTGGGTTGAACCCCACTTTACATGCATGGAATCAACAAGGTAGTTAAAACATTTCTTAGAGATTTTGGTCGATATTGACATGATAGCATGACACAGTTGCTGCAGGTTTGTCAGGTACACAGCCGTGATGTGAATGTTCTGTTCCAACACATCCCAAAGATTCTCTAATGTATTGGGATCTGGTGACTGTGGAGGCCAGTTGAGTACAGTGACCTGATTGACATGATCAAGAAACCAGTGTGAGATGATTTTAGCTTTGTGACATGGCGTTTTATTCCGTGGTCAAAAAGGGATGGGCATGGACAGGTAGGCTGTGGGAGTTAAACCATGCTGCAGCACATCTATTTCACGGTCGGATGATTTGTGCATTCAGAGATGCTTTTCAACATATTTGGGTAATAACGAGATGTTGCTGTTACTGTTAATGTGACTTACTGTTTCCTTTCTATCAGCCCAAACCAGTCTGACCATTTTTGCCTGACCTCTGGCATCAACAAGGTATTTTCACTAGAAAATTGCCACTCACTGAATATTTTTTTTTCTTTTTTAGACCTTTCTTTCTAAATCCCAGAGATGGCGGTCTAATTTCAGTAGATTAGCAGATAGTAGTTTCAGAAATACTCAGACCAGCCCGTCTGGGACCAGCAACCATGGCACATTTAAAATCACTTAAAATCCATTTTCCCCCCAAATTTGATGCTCAGTTTGAACTTTAGCAGACGATCTTGACCATGTCTACATGCCTGAATGCATTGGGTTTCTGCCAAATATACAATATACAACAAATATTTGTAATAATGAGCAGTTGAACAGGTGTCCATAATGGAATAACTGGGGAATATCTATCTATCTACCTACAGTACAGACCAAAAGTTTGGACACCCCTTCTCATTCAGCGAGTTTTCTTAATTGTGTTCTTTAGCCCAAACACGTCTCTTCTGCTTGTTGCCTGTCCTTAGCAGTGGTTTCCTAGCAGATCTTCTACCATGAAGGCCTGATTCACACAGTCTCCTCTTAACAGTTGTTCTAGAGACGTGTCTGCTGCTAGAACTCTGTGTGGCATTGACCTGCTCTCTGATCTGAGCTGCTGTTAACCTGCGATTTCTGAGGCTGGTGACTCGGATGAACTTATCCTCCGCAGCAGAGGTGACTCTTGGTCTTCCTTTCCTGGGCCGGTCCGCATGTGAGCCAGTTTCTTT
>JAAGKR010010360.1:0-23040 GCA_011419295.1 Clarias macrocephalus | reverse complement strand
AAAAAATTGTTTTATGTAATATTTTATAATCTTAATGTATGTTATGTGGAGTGTTCACAATTCAAGTCCCTTTAAATGCATGCTGTAAAACACCTATAACACACACCTTCCCGACGATCAGGTTCAAGACTTGGACCACATGGTGGTTTGTGTGAGTGATTAGGAGAAACAGGGAGATTTTCTGTAACACACACATACACCTCCCCACACAAATGGCAGAAGTAATCACAGGATGTGGTGAAAGATGACGTCAGCGATTCTGTTGTAGGGAATTATAGTGTCTTCTGGAGAGGTGGGTTTTGATCTGGGGACTCTCGTACCAAAACCCCAGAGGTTCCTCTCTTCTACAGCGTAAAAGTGTAACAGCAGTCATAAAGAAACCTTCTCTGTCTGGTTTAACTTTCACATTTAAAACAGGAAGTTGATCAAATCAGCTTAGAGGAAAGAGAGTGCGCATTTAAAAAGGTGTGTGAAATATTTCCGCCTTACGTGAATCAGATTTAAAACCATTTTGAATTGCACTCCTATTCACTCTGTTGGGTGAAATGAAGGAGAGCTGCGTTTTAAGCTGGTTAGCAGTGTGTATCTGCCTGCTGCAGTCATGAACTATGTGCACACACACACACACACACACACACACACACCTGTTTTTCTTCTATATTACATTTTCATGATTGCCACAGTTTTAATTATTACTTAAATTCTATTCTCTTATGTCCATGCTTCTATAAGGCACACTGCTTTTTATTTTATTTTTTATTGTCTCGGTTTGGTTTTTACTGTACATTGTCCATGATTTAGTTCACACTGTCTCTGATCAGTTTCACACTGTCCATGGCTTGTTTTACACTGTCTAATTTATTTTACACTGTCCTTGATTTATCTTACTGTCTTATTTGTTTTACTCTGTCTTTGATTAATTGCATACTGCCCCTGATTGACTCGAACACATTTTAGACTGTCTCATTTACTTTACACTGCCCCTCATTGATTTTTACACTATCTCATTTACTTTACACTGTCCCTAATTGATTTTTACACTGTCTCATTTACTTTACACTGTCCCTAATTGATTTTACACTGTCTCATTTATTTTACACTGTCCCTAATTGATTTTTACACTGTCTCATTTACTTTACACTGTCCCTAATTGATTTTTACACTGCCTCATTTACTTTACACTGTCCCTAATTTATTTTTACACTGTCTCATTTATTTTACACTGTGTCATTTATTTTACACTGTGCCTGTTTGATTTCTCAGACTATTTTTACACTAATTTATTTTACATGTCCTTGATTGATTTTGAACTGTCTAATTTATTTTACATCGTCTTTAAATTATTTTATGCTGTCTCTTTATTTTACACTGTCTCCACTTAATTTTACACTGTCTAATTAAGTTTACATAAATTTATTTTAAACTGTCCCTGACTGACTTTACACTGTCCCAGTTTTAATTTTTACACTTAAAAATCTTTAATCCCTAATTTATTTTTAAATCTGTCATTGACTTACTTTTTACACAGTGTTTCCTCTATTTTGTCACTGGTGTCTTGAACACATTCACTGATTTTAAAGTTATTCTGGGGCATCACGGTGGTGTAGTGGCTAGCATTGTCACCTTGCATCTCCACGGTCTGGGTTCGATTCCCGGCCAAGTTCAATTCCCATCTCTGTGTGCATGGAGTTTGCATGGTGCTTGGTTGGTTTCCTTCAGGTTCTCCGGTTTCCTCCCAAAGTCCAGAGAGATGTTCAGTAGGTTAGGTTAATTGGCATTCCCAAATTGGCTGTAGTTTGTGCCCCTGTGACCCTGAATACACGATTAAGTGGTATAGATGGTGAGTGAGAATTAATTATTCTGGTTTTGCAATGTATCTTTGTCTTACATTTGTTATTGCCTGTTACCTGTAGTAGTCCTTCTGAACCAGTCTGAAAAATCAAATGAATCTGGTCTCTTTAAAAAAAACACACACACACACACACACACACACACACACACACACACACACACACACACACACACAAGTTTAGTAAAGTGTTTATTATTTGATTAGGTATTTTATGCAGATTTCAGTAGACTCATAAACATTCAATTTAATTAAATAAAGTAAGAATCTAATTGAAATAATAATGAACAGTATAAGAGCGCAGTTTCTTTATCTGAGGTGTAGTCCGATCGGTTCTCTCGGCAGCTCTAGGTATTCGGCGTGGTCATGTTCCCACAGAGCCGCTGCTGGGTGCAGGTGTAGTGTTTCAGCACAATGATGCCTATTCAGCACTGTTTGTGTCACCTGATGAAGCCTGGTAGAGGGCAAGGCCTGACAAGGTACTGAATGAGGAGAAGGAGAAACAAAGGAAGCATATAGGAAGCAATTACCTGTAATACAAACCCAGTCAGATGTCTGAATGAAAACATAGCTAGCTTCATAAAACACAACTGGGTTTATAATTCCTATCGAGTAGAGCAACAGGGTATGAAGGGTATAGAGCTCTGTTAAACCAATAACCAACATATAGTCATATCTCTTATTAACTATATCATGAATGCGTTTTAAAGGTGATATGCGTCCAACTGTCTTCCCATGGATGGGGGTCTTTTGACGGTAGTGTACGTTCGAGAGAATGGGATAGTAACTGAGGACACTAAAATTAACAAAACAAAAAATTTGAAAACAACATAAAATAAGAAAATGGCATTTGTTTTGTTCAGCTAACTAACTAGCCGAACACTGTGGCTTAGTGGTTAGCACTGTCACCTTGCACCCCCCCCCCCACCAAGCGTCTGGGTTCAATTCCCACCTCAGGGTCCGTGTGCATGGGATTTGCATGTTCTCCCCGTGCTTGGTGGGTTTCCTCTGGGTCCCCAGGTTTCCTCCCACAATCCAAAGACATGCAGATTAGTCCAATCTGCGTTCCCAAATTGCCCGTAGTGCGTGTCCTGCAATGGATTGGCACCCCGTCCAGGTCTCCTGAGATAGGCTCCAGTCTCCCCGTGGCCCAGTATAGGATAAAGGGATATAGATGACGATAAACTAGTTGGCTTTAAACCTTAGTTAGTAACAGACAGGTAACACACAAAAAAAGATTTTACCTAGAATCAAAATTTTGAGGGAGTTAAAATTTTTTTTTTTAATAAGTTGCATAATTAGTTCCTTTGTTCCTCACACTAGAAATAAGAACAGCTCTAATTCAAATCACGTAAGTGTAGATAATAAGTACAGGTACCTAGCAAGATAAAAGAAAAATGGTTAGGGAGGACTCACAGAAACATGATACCTGCTGTTGCGTCTGATACCCGGGTGAGGGGTGAGGGGTGTTAGGGGGGCAGAAGCCAGCATGTCGGTTAAACGCAGTCGCTGTTCCACTGAAAGGAGAGCAGGAAGCCAACAGGTTGACCATGTCATGCTATCTGCACAGTGGTGGTCCTGTTGCACTGACAGGTTTGAGAGCTGAGAAACCACAAGCAGTAACAGAAGGGATGCAGTCAGTGACTGTACACTGATCTATAGGGTTAAACCTGAGAAAATGGCAGTTTAGTGTATACACAGCCAAGCGGAAGCCTTCGAATGTGTAGTTAGGTTTAACGTTCAATTATACTGCAGTTTATTGCTAATTAAAGATGGGACAGAGACAATAACCTGATACTGAACTGATTCTAACAGAAAATAAAACAAATTTAATCTATATGTGTTTTTCAGACCTGAATATCTGTACATATTTTGTTGTTGTTTTTTTGACTGAACTCTGCTATCCATACCCTACATGTCAACTCATACATTTGTTGTTAAGTTAAACTAAAACGATTAGTTAAGGTGAGGCATAACAGAAAGCTAGCGGTTTGACACCTGCATTGAAGCTGTCAATCAAATCAGCCATGCCCCTAATTATGTATGATCAAAAAAACTGTGAATAATAATTTGAAAAACATAAAACTGTATATATATAAAAAATAAAAACTAATGAGGTACATATAAATTGTTTATTGATTTCATTGTTTAGAACCGGAAGTTAACCCTTCATTACTACAAGAAATTAGTTTCATAAATTAATTATGTTTTAATTATTTATAAATAATGAAGGTTGTCCTTTGCTGTAATAAGTCAAAAAATGAGCATTATTATTCACCTAATCACGTGCTGTTAAACTTACCTATTTCACTTACATTTTAATTCTGCGCTTATTTTAAACACATTGATCCATGCATTTTTATTTTATTTTTTATTTTACCATATTAGACAGTGTTAGTAACACAAACATGGACCATACCCCTACTGTTTACTGCTGTCTCTGTCCCTGCCATTTCTTACCTCCTTATTGACTTATCATTGATTTGTCAATGTGGAAACTATAGCCTCTAATTTCCTCCCACTTGTGCATACTGGGAAATGATGAAAGGAAAGTGTAAATGCTACAGTCTTAGCTCTGTCATCAAGGTCATCAGTGTCAGATGAGCTCTGAGATCTCTATGTCCTGCCTACTGTACACAGTGTTGAACCCAAACACAAACCTAATACCAATTCACACAGTAATCTTAACAAAATTGTAAGGTCTGGAAGTGTCTGTGTGGAAAAAAGCATTGCTCAAAATAGAGAGTATAGTTCACCATCTTTCATGAACAACAGAGTCTTGTGCGAACATAAATTATATATATATTGGGATGCAGATGTGGTGATTATCTCTCTCTCTTTCTGAAACTGAGAGCTACTTACTGTATAAAAGCCTGAGTGTTTGACTGGGTTTGCTTGTTGATCTCCCATCAGCTGTGTTTCCTGGCCACCAGATATCAAGACTCTCGTAATAAACATTCATAATGTCCTATTATAGTTTTATATTACATTAGACAATGTTTCCTCTCTCTAACATTCCCGGTCTGATGTGCCTGTCTGTGTGTGTGTGTATGTGTGTGTGTGTATGTGTGTGTGTGTGTGTGTGTGTGTGTGTGTGTGTGTGTAAGAGAGATTGATTTACTGTATAAAGCTCTCTACCAGAAAGGGTTCCTGCATCCTGGTTGTCTGTTTATCTGTTTGTTTGTTATTTTTCTCTATTTAGCATCACTGGACATCCTGTTTCAGACATAATCCAATCAGTAAAGGTACAAACAAATCAATAGTACAATGCTATAAGAAAGATCTATAGCATTGCATAGCATAGTATAGTATAGTGGCGTAGTGGTCTAGTGGTTACCATTGTGCCATCACAGCTCCAGGGTGGAGGGGTCGATTCCTGGATCGGGCGTGTGTGCATGCTCTCCCTGCGCTTGGTGGGGTTCCTCCAGGTACTCTGGAGTCCAAAGACATGGGGATTGGGTTAATTGCTGTTTCCAAATTGGCCATAGTGTGTGAGTGAGTGTGTGAGGGTTTGTACTTGTGTAGATCGGCACCCTGAACAGAGTGTACCCTGTTCGGTGCCCAGAGTTCCCTGAGATTGACTCCAGACCTCCGACGACCCTGTACAAAATAACCAGTATAGAAAATGAGTGAGTAAGAGTGGGAGTATAGTATAGTGTAATGTAGTATAGGATGGTGCAGTGCAGTATAGTGGTGTAGTATAGTGCAGTATAACACAGTATAGTAGTAAAAAATGTAGTACAGTATATGTAGTATAGTGTAGTGTAGCATAGTATAGTATATTATAGTATAGTATAGTACGGTGCGGTGTAGTGGTGTAGAACAGGGTAGTGTAGTATAGTATAGTTCAGTGTAGTGTAGATGTGTAGTATAGTGTAGTATAGTGCAGTATAGTATAGGGTAGTCTGGTATAGTATAAAACATTGCGATGCAGTGTAGTTGTGTAGTATAGTGCAGTATAGTATAGTAGTACAAATGTAGTATTTGTAGTATAGTGGCGGGTAGTATAGTAGTATAGGGTTGGGTAGTATAATAGGGCAGTATACAGTAGTACAGTTCAGTGCAGTGTAGTATAGAATAATAGTATAGCATAGTATGAAGCCAGCATTTGTTACCTTTTTAACAAATGAAAATAATAAAATGTGTTTCTTATTCATTTTTCTGCCATTCTGCCCTTCTCTAAATAATTACCCCATTCTGTTTCTATGGTTACACCTCACATTAAATATTGTACTCTATTCAATGGCTCTTAAACACGCAAGTCAACAAGACACAAAGGCTCAATGTTTGCTCTGCATCTGGAACGGGCGATAGAAAAACACAGCACAAATGATTTTGTAGGCCAGTTTTCCTGGAATACAGTAATCAGGTTTTTCTCTGCTGCAACGCTGGCTTAGTCTTGGTCTGGTTTCTGTAGCATAGAGACAATGGGACTTAATTTTGTCTTATTGTTTAGCACATTTAAGAATCATATTCTAAATCCCTTGCAGACATCATGATTATCATCAAAGTAAACTATAATTATAATCAGCAGGAGACATCGACATGACTAGATAAAGTACGGAGTACCTTTTACACAAGCCAGACATCCTAGTGCACTAGCTAATAAGGTCTAACAGGACAGACATGAGGAGCAGATACAGTAGAATATCAGGGGCTGTGGTATGAGCTGGATGGAGAAGTAAGAAAACAGGAGGTAAACAAGAAGGTACAAGCAAACATGCAATATTTGTGAGTAAATGGAGAACAGTGTTTAAGGAAATAAAGACAGCAGTGCACAGGAGAGGTTTGTTACTGTACGTCTGACTTGCTCTGTGATATTTACATTGCCTTTATTCTTCTGGTTCCTGAGCAACACTGGCAGGTCGAGCACCTGCCGTTTCCCCCTGATTCATCACTGCCCAGTTATTGTTCATTTGAATTATTTATAGAAATGTCAGAGACAGATAAACATCTGGCAGAGCAGTAATCAGATGTTGTTTCCATTTTAGCAGGCTAGCTAATGTTATGGCGGCACGGTGGCTTTGTGGTTAGCACTTTTGCCTTGTACCTCCAGGGTCTGGGTTTGATTCCCGTGTTGGGTCTGTGTGCATTGAGTAAGCATGTTCTCCTCATGCTTGGCGAGTTTCCTTCGGGTTCTCTGGTTTCCTCCCACAGTCCAAATTCATGCAGATTTGTCTAATTGGTGTTTCTAACTTGCCCGTAGTGTGTGTGAATGTTGACTCCTACCACAGACGTACAAATGTAAACAATTACAATGGTCATTATTAGCCATTAGAAAGATGGATTGATGTCTAGCTAATGTTACTCAAGCTAATGATACTGTATGTATTATCATTCTTATCGTGCAATCACTATCATACCCCGTTTAGACAATGTTAGCAGAGAGAGGCCAATCAGAGTGCTCCAACTCTGAGAAACGCTAGCAGATGGTGCCAGACGGTTTAAGGTTGCCAGGTATATCATTTCCAGGGTATAGAACAGATTCCGAACAACTGGTTCCACAACTGATCACCCTACATCTTGAAGGCAAAGAGCGACAATGCCAAGACAAGACAGACTAATTTGATGATGTCATTTGCCTGCATTGTCAAGCTGTGATTTACAACAGAGACTCGTTCATTATTATTTACTTTGTAAACATAAATGTTATCTATGTAATCTACCTCCATGATCTTTGGAGCAAACATTTAAAATTTCTGGTGCTAATGCACTCTGATTTTTTTTATTTATTTGACAGAAATAAGTTATATGCGGTAATACATATATACATACATAATACAATACAATATATAATTTATATGTGCAGCATTTCATTATAATGAAATCAAGTGCAGCTTTAATGATTTTCATACTTGTGCCAGGATCTCTCTTTTTTTGCTAATGTGGAGCTTTCTTTTTGAATAGTCTATGAGATGACACAGGAAGATGTCGCAAATATATATATAAAAAAAAGGAGGCCGCTAGGAAGAATGATCTTCATCTGGGTGAAGAGATATGAGACAGATGATAAGAAAAATGAATGGATGCAGTTATTCATGTTCAAACATTTATCTAATAAGGGTGAGGAAAAAATATAATATAATATAATATAATATAATATAATATAATATAATATAATATTGTGAACCAGAATCAGGATTGATAACGACTTACTAAACACTTCTGTAGGTCGCTCTGGATAAAAGCGTCTTCCAAACGCCATAAATGAACATTTAAAAGTATTTCACACGATATAAAAGTATTATAAGAACACTGCCACTGTAAAGTAGTGATTCGAGCCAGCATAAAGAACAGGGATAGAATGTAAATAGAGTGTATAAATAGATACAGCGGATCTCTCACGAGGATAGTTTGGTTTCTGTTGGCAGAAACACACAGCCACTGTTTACATTCACTGGCTCTCGGATTCAGCTGTCTTTGTGTCAGTGGAAAAAAACCAAGGCTTCCACACGATGGCACGGTACAGGATTTTTATTTGGAGTGTCCAAAGATGGCCCACAAATGAAGCAGTATACAGTATATACAGTACACGGACCAAGTGGATCACATGACACACCACGAACATAATGATTTGTTTAGCATTAACGTCCTTATTCAGCAGGACTACAGAAGAAGTGCTTCGTATTCGGAGTGAAAAACTTGAGATTGAGGTGAAGACCAAAGAGAGCTGCAGGACCATAATTGGCTTTCTAAAAAAGCAAATGACACATGCCTTGAAAGTGTTTTATTATTTTATTTAAAGACCAAATAGTCAATTAATTAATTAACGCATTAAAATTTGTATATTTCTAAAAATAAAAACAAACAAACAAACAAACCACAATTGTAATTTAAAAAATTGTGATATACTATTAGGTGGGTGGTCATAATATTATGGCTGATCAGAGTATATCACAATTTTTTTTATTACAACAGTCAGATCGGAGTTCATGCAACTTGTTTCTGCACATGTTTAGGTGCTCGCTGACATCATCAGTCAGCACCGGAAGTGCACGGATTTCTTACCAGTGCTAATAATAATAGCAGAAACAGCTAAAGTGAGCCATCTGGCTTTACTTCTTCGTCTGGATCGCAACAAATACAGATGACTCACAGCTTGTTGTCCTCCAGAGTAAAACCCCAACAGATACTGTATGTCTTGCAAGTTTTAGCAAAATGTTAAAAAAAAAAAAAAAAAAAAACACACACACATCATAAAAACCATACAAACACCTGAAACTAGGCCAGAAAAGATTTTTTAATCACACTTTTTTTTTTCACAATGATGCTATTATGGAAATTATCCATCCATCAGTTTCCATATCGTTTATCCTGTGATGGGTCACGGGGGGCCTGGAGCAGGGGCCACAAGGTGCAGGACACTCCCATCATAGGGGAAAAAATACCTACACACACACAAACACACACACAGTCACATAATCAGTCTACAACACATGTCTTTGGACCGAGTGAGAATCAGAGAGTACTGTACCCAGAGGAAACCCACCAAGCACACGGAGAACATGCAAGATTCAAACCCCCAGCTCTGGAGGTACGAGGCAGCAGTGCTAACCACTAAACCCTAGTGCCGTCTGTATGGACATTTTCCTTATCTTACTTTATCATAGTAATATCATATAGACATATGATATAGACACATATCACTGTCTGTATCTGATTATTTGCTAGAAAAAACAGACTTTGGTGAACTTTATTACATGCTGCTCTCATGCTGCTCTTCCACCGAGCATGGTGTAGTATGATATTTAGCCCAATGTGCCTCTACTAAAGCCCGTTTTAGCCCACTGGAAGAATAACTGATTGCACAAAATCTAGGCAACTTATTTTATCCAGCTAAGGGCTGGTTGCGAAAATCTGGCTGCTGGCTTTCATTCCAACTAAGCCTGATTTTTCACTTTTTTCCCTCACCTTGTCTTAGACTCCATCCAATTACTGTATCAAGTGTACCTTAAATTTTGCTGTAATACACACTGGCCCTTCCTTCATTTTAGTTCTTTGCACTACCAGTACAACTGGCACATTTGGATAAAGCCAAGCTTCAGTGAACTCATATTATGAAATATCCAGGAGATCTTTCATAATATTTGATACAGACCAGCACCTTCCACTCTCCAAGGGTCCTACTTCATCATCAGCGACTCTGTGCGTCCTGGTTAATTGACCATTAAGAGAAATGTTCTCTGTAGTTGTGTTCAGATTCATTTTTAAGCTGCATCTCAAATTCAAATTCAGAGTCAACATTTGATGTGTCAAACTCACAGCCATTCACAGCATGAGATGCACTGAAATGCTTTGAGCTTGACTGTGACCTAAAGAAGGAAATAAGGAAGGGAATGCCAATAGAAAAGAATGTAAAATATTAAATCTACAATATGTAGTCCTTTTGTTACAATAAAATAAAGTATAATATATATAAGTATGAAATATGCAATCAATGTGTGCAGTGTACAAACAGCAGCAGTATGGGAGCTCATGGGGTATGAAATAAAAATGAAAAAAAAAATTTATAAAATCAAATAGAATTTGCGATTTTTTGAGGGTACATACTTTTCTTTCTTTCTTTCTTTCTTTTTTTTGAAAACCTGAAAAAGATATCAGTATGTTAACAGTCACAGTGCTGTCGGGTTAAATATTTTCTGACCGCAGCACTGCTGTTGGCTGGATATTTTGGGTCACTGATAAGTACAGAAGAGGCAGCTGATAACCAGAAGAGCACTAGATAGGGTACAATTGGTAAGTGGATGCCTTTAAGGTGACCTACAGTACAGTACGGTATGTGGTTCATGATGGAGTGTAAATAATAAAAGAGATACACAGAGAGAGAGAGAGAGAGAGAGAGAGAGAGAGAGCATGCTATATATGGATATTAGGACAAGAGGACCAGAAGTGTCTTTTACATCCATGTGAATCATTTCATGTAAAATAATGAACGCATTGAAATATTAAATAGTTATATACTGTATAATAGCATTTTACTGATTTCTCTTGTCCTATAATGTTGTTATTTAGTATCAGGGAAGAAGTGTCACCCTGGCCCTGATTACATTTGCACCTGGTTTGTGTTGGTTTTTTAATTAGTTTGGGGTTTTCCATTCTCTGCCCCTTTTGCCACCGTCCTAGAAATAGTTCCAGCTCACAGTTTTCATAATCACAGTTCCCGTTTCTGAGTCTCTTTTTAATTTTTTAACTGCTTTTTTCAACATGTTGACTAATCCGCACATGTGTCCTTTTTCTCTTAATCCTGACATTTAGAACAATGTCTATGATAATAATTTAACACTATATGTCTGATACTGATATGAATATAGAGATTAAACATCCCGACATGAATTGACAGCATTGTTTCTTGTTATCCTTCATATACTGTAGAGTTTATTTAAAAAGTCAAATTTAGGGAATAATTTTAAATTAAAGGTATATACAGTAATGGATTCACAAAAAGTGCCAACCTTCAAGATAATCAAGTTAAAGAAACTGAATGAAATAATTCTTTTCAGCTCTTTCATTAAGATGATGTTCAAGTTTTTTTTTTTTTTTTGCACACACAGTAGGCTTTTGTCTCAGAACTACATCTTGCAAATCTGTTGAAACTCCAGTGACCTCTAAAGTGACCTTCAATGTTTAAACCCATCGTTAATGATCAAAGCTGCTTGCTGAAAAATGTGTGTGAGCAGTGATTAATAACTTTTTGTGACCGTCGCCAGTTGCTCGTTGTTGTGTAAGAGAAAACGGGTAGCATATTAACTTTTTTTTTTTTTTTTCACTGAACAACAACTCACAAAGAACTCCTCTGTGGAATTTAAGCTGCTGATGCAATACTGTGATTTACACATACAGACAAAAATGAGAGGTTTGAGCAAGATTACACTGAGTCATGGTGACTCAGTGGTTAGCAGTGTTGCCTCACAACACCTGGGTTGGGGGTTCGAATCATACTTCTGCACTTGGTGGTTGGAGGTTGCAGTGTGTGATTGTGTGCTTGTGCCCTGTCAAGAGTTGGCACCCCATGCAGAGTGTCCTCAGCGTTGTGCCCAAAGATCCTTGGCATAGGGTCCACCCCTCTGCTGCTCTACACAGGAGAACCGGTATGGAAAATGAAATAAATATTAAGGTAGAGGTTTTTAAAAATCCTTTTCAATCCAATGCATTTTAATGTTTTTAAGAGTAAAGTTTAAGAAGACATGTGGGTCACCACATGTGGGTCATACACCGATCTGACATAACATTGATCACCCATTACTCTCTGGGACAAAACGCCCGCCTGTCCGGTCCGACCCCACAGAAAAGCCCATGCAGCGGCAAAAAAAGTCAATCCTGGTAACAAAAGAAAGGCACAAGAACACCCAATGCATCACAGCCTATTACACCTGGGGCTTAGGCGGCGAAGAGGCCAAGGCCCAGCCTACAAATTCCCTAGATCCCAAACCAACTGAGCATCCATGGGATTTACCAGACAAACAAGTTCACCCCAACAGCACCCAAAGCATCCGCTGCCAACGTCCTGGTGCCAGACACCACAGCACACCCCCACAGGTCTTGTGGAGTCATTCCCTGAAGGGCCACAAGGTGGTTTTAATGTTAATGGTTAATGATTAGGGGGCTCTATACTGGGACCTGACAAGTCTCCATTATTCAGAAGTTGTTATTATAGCAACAATACTATGTTTGAACCTGTGCATTGATATAAACCTGTGATTTGCCTTCCAGCTTAAATTATTGAAATTATAGTTGTTGTTGTTGTTGTTGTTGTTGTGGTTGTTTGAAAGAGAGTCGTTGCTTCAGTTGCTCAAGTCTATGTACTGTAGCAATAAACTACAGTACATAGTACTGAAGTCAGCCGACGACCTGAATGTACTGAATGACCAGGTTATCACATCAGAGTAGTTTCTCTTCCCTGCTGGCACGGCCATATTCCAGGACTCTGGAGATTGTGACAAAGTTGTTTTGGGAGCATGAGGAATCATTTGCAACACATGAATCAGCCACTACAATGTGCTCAGTAATTAATTAATATAACTTCATTTTTGGCCAGGCAGTGTAAACAGAAATGGTGTTTAATAAAGGCCAACGTTTAACTGTATACGTTCAAACTGTGGTCATGGGGTTTGACCTGTGGTCATCGTCCGTGCTCTCTGGGTTGGTAGGGGAAATTATCCTCCTAGTCAATCACAGTGATACTTGCAAATCATCTGTATTTATGAGCTTTTGTATGCAGAAGGAGCCAGATGGGTTGAGTCAGTGAGTTTGTGGGATTTAAGGGATGATCAAATAAAATTAATTTTCAGGAACAGCAGTTTCTAAGAGGTAGGTGGCCCCTGTGATATAAAGAAATATAAAGAATGTGAAAATACTTTAAAAAGCTGGAATTTTTTAAAAAGCTGGAAATTTTAAAATTATTTAATAAGCTGCTAATGTGGCCAGTTCTCAGCAGTGAAATTATGATGTCATATGTGACTCCATGTACTGGAGAATTTCTACAAATAAACAGAAATGACAAATATTTACTAATTGTCCCATATGGTAATATTTATTTATTAAGATGCAAGAATATTTCTGTGCAAACGTTTCAATCAGGCTGTATTTGAAAATGTTTTTATCTCTTCCTTTCCCTCAGCCTCACAACAGGACATGAAACAGAATTAGGTCACGTTTCATTTCTATCTGATGCTTCTGTCCTAAAAACACAGATATGAAAGGCCTATTTTCTTCCGTCCTGTTTATATCTTCTTGTCTTGCTTCATTCAATTTAACATTCATTCTTGTCCTTTCTTCCAGAACAAGGTACCTCCGACCTGAGGAGGCTTCAAGGACATGGACAAGAGGGTAAAGATCCGGAATACGGAAAATGAATCCCGTAGAGAAAGTGGCCGATAAGGTGTTCTGATGCTTTTGCAACGGGAGGGATTTGCCTTTCTTTAATAAGTCAGTGTACCTTCTCACAGAAAACAAAATATATTAGTAATGTAGCCGAAAGGTCTTTGATCTGTATATCAAAGACGTTGACAAATAAATAAAATTTAAAAAAATTAATAAATAAGGAGATTTTAAGTAGCTGGAACTGGCTTAAGAATCCTTCATCGTTGAAAGGATAGTGCTGAAGCGTCAACTTTGTGGAAGGAATGTGATTGGACAAAAATCTGAAATTGGAGATCACTTAAATATTTGGTGAAGTTGCATGGAGGAAAAAAATCTAAAAGTAAGAGATTTTCCATACACACAGAAAGTGATGAGTACTCAAAGGACTGGGACGAAACTGGGACTTGTTAGTGAGACTAATCAAAAACTAATCAGGCTTTAATCTGTTAGGGAGCATAAAGATTGCAATGGGAAAAGGTCTGATGGGTCCAGATTGACCCAGATTGGGCAAAGGTGTCAAGTGATGCATCATCCTGCATAGTGTCCACTATACAAGTCTCTGGAGGCAGTGTTATGATCTGGGGCTGCTTCAGTCGCTCAGGTCTACGTTCAGCATCGTTACTGTATGTGGCAATAAAATAAAGTCAGCTGACGTCCTGAATGTACTGAATGATGGGTTTTACAACATGAACTGACCACCACATTGTGTGCGCTAATCCAAACGAAAGGCGACGGATTGAAATCTTAATGGGTGCAAGATTTTTTATTTAGTGTGTAATGTACTGTATTGTACAGTATATTGAGTAAAACTATCACTTTAAAATGTATAATATAATATAAAGATTGTGCGTGAGGACAGTTCTGTGGTTTTCCACATCAACATAGGAACATTCTTCCAGTGCGTTCTAGTGTAATAGTTCACTCCCAATTCCTAGCATTGCAATTCCCAAGAAAACATCCTCCCTGGTATTTCCTAGAATCATTTCAGTTCCCGTCTGATCTGTGCTGCTGACTTTACTGCAGTAAATCATTCGCTTAAGGTGAGAATAATCCAGGTGCTTAAAAATGCAGCTCTAATCGGAAATTCAGAACCTACAGTAATCCGATCGCGTGGAACAAGACTTATCAACACGCGGTCTTGTCTTCACGCCTTTATTAGACCGAAAACCTGACGTGAGGGTGTCGATTCTGGATGCTCAGCCATTTATGAGAAATGCTTTCAGAACATGTCTTGAAGTGGATATGAGTCTGTAGTCTAACAAAGTGCCTTGAGGGCTTTTCCCAGAAATTTAACCTAAAATAAAAAATAAATCAACGACCTGAATGTACCTGCAGCTCTGACACATACAGTAAACAACTTTAACAAGGAGCGAATTAGTGTGAAGATCATCACAAGTCTTTTTAATGATACATGAAGTGTTGTAAAGTACTAAACACTTGTGTAGAATAGGCATGTAATCGAATAATATAATGAAAATCGCAGTACTATTTGCTGTTGTTGTTGCGCATGGATTTCTGACACCATAAAAGACTACGGAGACATGTCTAGTGAACACAATCCTCAAGTATGATGTCATCCTAGTCAGCTCACAGGATTTGTGTAATGCACATCTCAGTGTCTTTTTTGCCCCAGCAAGCATGCTGGGGTTTCTATATGGATAGAATTAATTCGAATTTGATCTGCCTGCCTGAGAACTTAGTCACTAGGAGCAAAGAACTAATATTGTAAATATTTCATTCAGGGCGTTACTGTGGTTTAAGGGTTCACGCCCCATCTTGAGTTGAGTTTTTTTCATATTCTACTCACGGTGGGTGGGTTTCCTCACACCGTCCACAAACAGGCTAATTACCACTTCGAAATTGCCTGTATTGTTATTATTTTTATTGTAGTGATTTTATTGTAGTGACCGTCTGTGAATTCATCTACCCATGACATTGTTTCCAAAATGGTGCTGTTCCTGGGTAGCACACGTATCAGAACAAGTTATTGTTAAAAACCTTGTTTTTTTGTAAGTTTTATTCTATTTAAGACTTATAATGATTGATATACTGTAATAGCATCTCATATTTTATAGTTAACCTGTTCTGATGCATTTCTTAAATTAAATTAAATTAAGACAATCTCGCTGTAAAATATGTCATAAAAGCCTTCTAACCTTAACATTGCCATGCGATGTCAGTTATGGATATGGGATATACGAAGAAAGAACTGCACTGTACAGGAAACTATATGGGATGAATAAATGCTTAAATAACTAGTAGTAGTACTGGTATGGCAGTATGGAAGTAGAACAGTGGCTTAGTGTTTAGCGCAGGGTACTCTGGCTCCCTCTCATAATTCAAAGACATGCTGGTTGTTGTTTCCCAATAGTGGATAACTGTGTGGGTGTGCTTGTGGTTTGTAATGGATTGGCACCAGATGCAGGGTGTAACCCACCTGGTACACTGAAACCAGGCCATCTTGTACTGTATATGCATGCTGGTGATAACCTTGACTGAGAGCATCTGAATATCTTACAGGTCATACTTCAGCCGTGTCAGTGTCAGTCAGTGGAGAATAACCAAAATGCAGTGCGATACAAATGCACAGATTTTGTGCTTTCACCAATATACTGTATTACAGCATTAAGCTTACTCTGCTGCTTTACTGTATCTGCTTCAAATATAGAATTAATATCTACATTCATTTATTTTTATGCATTATTGTTTAAATATTCATCCTCAGAAACCTTTTCCATCTTGATCAGGGTGTTGACGAAATCAGGACCTACCCTGGGCACCCTCGGAATCCAGGATCGCCTGTAGTGTGTGAGTGAGTGTGTGAGTGTGTGTTTGTTTGTCCCCTGTGATGCACTGGCACCCCGTCCAATGTGTACCCTGCCTAGTGCCCCGAAGTCTCCTGGGATAGGCTCCATAACTTTGTGATCCTGTTCAGGATAATCGCTATAGAGAGTGAGTTATTATTCAGTAACAAATACGTAGGTTATCCAGTAAGCAACAATCAGACAGGAAGTATATGACTTTACGAGAGTGCGAAATGTAAGACTTGACCTAACGATGGCTCGAGAGTTTTCTGGGGTCATGGAAATGTGCAAAGAATTACGATTTTGTCCCTTAGTGCTTAATTATCTGTGAAGATAAGTTGTTTGTGGGAATAAAAGCAATGAAACTGAAAAACAAGACACAAGCTTTAGGATTTATCCATTGCTCTGTAAACTGCTACCCCCGCTGTGTGCTCCAAGAGGAATAAAACACACAGAGCATGCTATCATTGGAAGTTAATAACCGTAATAAGATCACTCACATCAGTTGATGTTTTTTTTGTTTTTTTTATAATAGCATTGCCCTAAATGTGTTATTTTTTACATTCCATTATGCATGGAATTGTTCTGTCATTACACGTAGGCGTACAGTAGTCTTTACTCCACCACTGAGCTAGCAAGAAAGCATGTTGTTGTAAGCGGAAATTAACCAGAACTGACAAACTATCCTAAGCAAATAGAAGAGATGCTTTGACATGCAAAAGCAAAAAAAAAAAACAAAAACACACACACACACACACACACACACACACACACACACACACACACACACACAATCAAACAAATTTTCACATGCTAGGCTTCAGAGTAAAAAGACTTTATAGCATATATACATACTGTATATTAAAATGTCCCAAAAATATCTAAACAAAACACCCCACCCTGAGAATGCATATGCAAACCACCAGTTGAATTCATATGCACTATTATTGTGGACAGTCTGCGACGAGCAGATACAACTACAGATATGAAAAGGATGAACGGGACCTGTGGTGTTGTTCTTGTTGTCTTGCTTGTGTAACGCACCCTGAAATGCCCTCTGTCTTCTGACAGTAGTGTCTCGTCTTGGCCTAACACGCTGTAACACACCTCAGCCTATTACCAGACATTTAATTATTATTGGTGTGTGATTAAAAAAACCCCACTAAGCTGCACGTCTGTTGCTCTGCATGCCTGCATGATGATTGGTTTTGACTCCGTATCATATCAGACAACAGCAACCGTTACCAAGAATGAGACAAGTAAGAGATGAGGGCAAAGAGAAACCCCTGTCTGACTTCATCTAATTAATCTAATCACACAAATGATCTTCTTCCACGATGACAGCGACTAATTAATCTTATCACGGTAACCAGCTCCTCATCATGCTTCCGTCTGCGATTGTCCTCAATCATTCACTGAAAATCCACACCCATATTCGCCTTCAGGGAAAACACAGACCGGTGCATTTCTAAAAAATGAGTGCGTTTACTGTAAGAACCCCCTGATCCAACTCAAGTGTACAAGTCACTGACGTCATGCTCGTCATGTTATGTTAATCCTTTTAACCGATCTAAACATTCTGTATGTCACATCTGTGCGCACAGTGTGGACAGTCATAAGTAATACTTTTACTGCAATTAAATAACGGTGTGGTTATTATTATTATTATTATTATTATTATTTATTTATTTATTTATTTATTTTAATGATTTTAATTTTTTTTTTTTTTTTTATTGTAGCCCATAAGAGCCTTATTCAAATTCATCCTTAACTTTCACGCATGATGTCCAGAAGTAACATCAGTGACCATCCGGGTGCAGTCATGTGACCGTCTGTGAATTCGTCTACCCACGACATCATTTCCAAAACGGTGATATTCCTGGGTAGCACACGTGACAGAACAAGTTATTGTTAAAAAGCTTTTTTTTTTCTCTCTATTTAAGGCTTATAATGATTTATATAATACCATCTCATATTTTATGTTTAACCTTTTCTGATGCATTTCTTGAACAAATTGATGCAAATCAAATTACGAAAAATATCGCTGTGGCTTATGTCATAAAGGGATTTTAACCTTAACATTGCCATGTGATGTCAATCTCAATGTGCTCCATGTGGTCTGGTTGGGTTTGGGTTAAGTTACTGGTTATAATGGCTGACCCTGCGCTCTACACCCAGTTATGGGTGTGGGATATACGAAGAAAGAATTGCACTGTGCAGGAAAGTATATGTGACAAATAAATGCTTAAATAACTGGTAGCAGTAGTACTAGTATGGCAGTACGGTGGCTTAGTGTTTAGCACGGGGTACTCTGGTTTCCATTCATAATTCAAAGACATGCTGGTTGTTGTTTCCGAATAGTGGATAACTGTGTGGGTGTGCTCGTGGTTTGTAATGGATTAACACCAGATGCAGGGTGTAACCCGCCTGGTACACTGAAACCAGGCCATCTTGTATTACTGTATGCATGCTGGTGATAACCTTGACTGAGAGCATCTGAGAGCATATTTGGTGTTTACTGTTTGCATCTTACAGGTCATACTTCAACCGTGTCAGTGTCAGTCTACTGTGGTGTCCCAAAACCTAGTGGGAAAAAAACTCAAACGCAGTGCGATAATCATTTTACAATGTACAGAAATGTTGGAGCCAATCTATTTAAATAGTGATTAAATCTGGAAGGCTATACAAATGCAGAGATTTTGTGCTTTGACCAATATACTGTATTACTGCATTAAGCTTACTACTGTATCTGCTTTATTAATATAATTAATATCTACATTCATTTATTTTCAAGCATGATCATTTAAATATTCATCCTCAGAAACCTTCTCCATCTTGGTCAGTGTGTTGACGAAATCAGGACCTACCCCAGGCACGATGGGCGTGAGATCGGAATACACCCTGGATGAGGCAATACCCATTCACACCTAGGGGCAATTTACATACTGTAGCTAATCCTCTTTTTTTTTTAAGGAGGTAAGAGGAAACCAGAAAACCAGGTAGAGAAAACCAACATGGATGGCCTCTTCTGATATTATTAACTACATACAGTACAGTACATCTTTGCCACTTAAAAAATTATGAACATTATGAATTAAGAATTCCCTAGGGGTGACACAGAGAGATAATTATTTGTATAGCACATTAGCTAAGAGTCCATCGAACAATGTCTGCCTTGTCTAGTGTAGGGAACCGTTTGTAGTGCACTATTTTACAAAAAAAACAAACAAAAAAAAAACGTTAATTTCTAACTCAATATCAACAAATCTTGAATCAGTTTTTAGGAAGACGTAGTGCATATATCACTAAAGTACGTAGGTATTTCCTGAGTTTGGGAAAGAGCTCGGGCCTCCTTTGTTCCCCTAAGCGCTAAGGCTGTGAGAATAAATAAGCAATAAACATATAAGCAATTTAATTCTTGCATTCATACAGCATACGTGAGCATGAAATAATAACCCTGTTTCAAATAATAACCATGGATAAAATTTTCCCGTTAACGGATTAAACAATTGTAATTACTGTCTTTGTAAGACAAGCGATGAGCTCGGAGGAGGTGTCCATCTACTTAAGTGTCACCTTCTTAGTTTCGTATAAAGCAGTTTGGATAAACAAAACCGGGTGTGTCAGTGTGTCGGGTTTCTCTAAGAAAGACATCTCTGTTGCCCTGTGTACAGTCTGAGAGCTGCAACAACGGACCTGAGCACTGATTAATACCGTATACCCAGTCTCGCTTTAGCCTCCACCGTGGGCCTGGAGTGTTGATCTAGCGTTTACATGGTGCACATGTTTATAATTGCGATTGTGATTGCAAATGTTAAGAATAATTTCTACGCATTCCAAATGCATATTAATGAGCATTTCATTCATTTCTACAGGGCACGGTAATATAGAGTTGGAAAAAAAGACAGTCATAATACACTTTCCCCCAGTTGTATAGCTGGTTTTGCTACTTTTGCCAAGGGCAAGAATGAAATATGATGTTGATACTATCTCATGGTGCGTCAGTTGGGAATCCTGGAAAGCATGTTTTTTTTTTTCTTTTTTTTTTAATCAATCATAAAAATGAGCCCTAAAGAGCCTTGAGTTAAAAAATTTGTGTTAAAAGTTCTGTGATGTGGGTGGCACTGTGGCCTCGCACCTCCAGGGTTAGGGTTCGATTCTCTCCTCGATTCTGTGTGCATTCTTGTAGGATTTCCTCTGTATATTCTGGTTTCCTCCCACAGTCCAAAGACTTGCAGATAGGCTAATGAGCATTTCTAAATTCTATATCGTGTGTGAGTGTGTGTGCCCTATGATGGATTGGCACTTCATCCAGGGTGTAGCCCTCCTTGTGCCCCGAGTCTTCTGAAATAGGCTCCAGGCTTCCTGTGACCCTGAACAGGATAAAATGGTATAGAGAAAGAGCGATGTGATGTGCTTAGTAATGGTTGTGAATTTGTTGCTCGTTTCTCATTTTTGATATGAATGTCAAATTACAGTAATGCAGAAATCCAGGGTAGTTTACTTAAACGTTGAAGCCTTGAGTAATCCGAGTGTACAGATGAGGAGCACATTTCAGCCTTGGTGTACATTTACCTTACACGAGATGGTGTAGGCCCAGAGCAGCAAAGATCTTCAAGCATCCCACACACCCCAACACTGTACTTTTCTGGTCATTATGGTCAGAACAATTGCCTTTACAACCACAGTGTCACAACTGAGAGGAAGGCACACGAGAGTGTCGCTCTTAAAAATGTTCCTATCATTAATATTAGGTATAGCAAGAAATTTTACTTCCATGTTCTCTTCTTCTCTTGTGTTTAATGGCGGCTCACAAACCAACGAGTCTTTAACGTGACTCAGAAGAACGAGTCTCGGAGAGTTATTCGTTCATTTTCTACTGGGCGCGCATCCGCAAAGCATCGCACAAACTCCATATTATGTACAGGAAACAGAAATGAGTAGTTACCTTTGAGTCTTTGGTCCGAATCGTTCGTTCTTTTGTCACGTGACTCCCATAAACGCTATGAAATGCTGTACACAGGAAACAGAATTGAACGGCTCTCCTCAATGAGTCTTCAAGTCCTAGTTGTTCGTTCTTTTGTCACGTGACTCCCATAGACGCTATGCAGTGCAATAGATTCAAAGGAACGAACAACTCAGACTAGAAGATATGATGGTGACCTGCTCATTCTGTTTATCCTAATATGTCCTTAGCTGCACTGGAACTGTAGCCAAAATTTGTGTATGTAGACGTGTTTTGTGTCTGTTTACTGAAAATTTAACATTTTATTTTATTTTTGATTAAAAAAAAAACAGAAATGAACTAAATGACTCAAAAAAAGATTCGTTCATTTTGAACCGAGTCACTAAAATGATCCATCCAAACTTCCCATCACTAGAGTATGGCCCAATATGAAAATGCCTTAAGATTCTAAAGTCTTTAAAGGAGACATCCTGAGGGCTAGACTGTATTGTATGCCTACCGGGTAGACAGACTACAGGATTAAAGTACTGCTGCACCATTTTCTTTAGGCAGAGATCAGATATCTTATCTTAAGAATTGCTCTGAATAGTGAAGTAAGCATGTATCAGTGCAAGGTAAAAAAAAAAAAAAATATATATATATATATATATATGGAGAGGAATGGAGATATGCAAGCTAGTCAGGGTGATTCATTCACCTTTTCATTTTAGGACCAACTGAAATGTGAAACTGGATCGTAATTAACCAATGGAGCCACCTCTGTATGGTCACCTCCCACCCAGGTGAGTCCCAGGATTCGTTCAGTGTCCGCGGTGTGTATGCACAGTAGACAGGGTCAACATTAGCATAATCCCTTTGCGTACTGCCTTGTGATTGGTGGAGGTTGAATTTTGTCTCGGTTTACCCCGCAGAGCTCGAAGGCGACATCTGGCAGTGCCTTGGCGAGCGCGCAGGAAGGCAGGCAGCCTGATGAAGGAGAGACACACACACTTCGTGACAACAACAGGATGTAAGGACACATCTTCACCGCTTTTCAAAGGTAACGGTGTGTTTTTTGTTGTTGTTTTTTTCCCTCATAACGAAAGTGTAACATGAACGGAACGTGTGCTTGTTGATTGTGTGGTTTAATTCCTGGGGTTTACATTAACCAGACGCGTTTTTATAACACGTTAAAACGGCTTAAGTGTCTCAATTCCTAACATGTTTTAGTTATTTTCTTTCTTTTTTTGCCTTTGGTTATACTCGGAAATATCCTCTAACAGAGTCTGTCTCAGTGTTTACACGAAAAGCCGAAAAGTTTTCCCCAGTCCTGTTCCTAGTAGCTCCGTTTCCAAGGGTTGACTTGGGTTGTATCCAAAACGCCCCTCCTTGTCCTACCTAGGTGCACTACGTTAGGAATAAAGTAATACACACGACTATACACTACGTAGTGGAGATAAGTTGATTTGTATTTCAGCCCTAGTTGTCGTGAGTCGTCGTTAGCCTTTCTTGGCTTTTGTAAGTGGATGTTAAACCTGTTTCAGGCTTTCTTAAAACTCTGGTTTCTTAGTAATAATTTACTT
>JAAGKR010010359.1:7884-23040 GCA_011419295.1 Clarias macrocephalus | reverse complement strand
GATGGCCTGGTGTCAAGAAGGGCAGCAAAGAAGCCACTTCTCTCCAAAAAAAACATCAGGGACAGATTGATCTTCTGCAGAAAGTCTGGCGAATGGACTGCTGAGGACTGGGGCAAAGTCATATTCTCGGATGAAGCCTCTTTCCGATTGTTTGGGGCATCTGGAAAAAGGCTTGTCCGGAGAAGAAAAGGTGACGCTACCATCAGTCCTGTGTCATGCCAACAGTAAAGCATCCTGAGACCATTCATGTGTGGGGTTGCTTCTCATCCAAGGGACTGGGCTCACTCACAATGCTGCCCAAAAACACAGCCATGAATAAAGAATGGCACCAAAACACCCTCCACCAGCAACTTCTTCAACAATCCAACAACAGTTTGGTGAAGCACCGAGCCATAAGGCAAAAGTGCTGACTAAGTGGCTCGGGGACCAAAACGTTGAAATTTTGGGTCCATGGCCTGGAAACTCCCCAGATCTTAATCCCATTGAGAACTTGTGGTCAATCCTCAAGAGGCGGGTGGACAAACAAAAACCCACTAATTCTGACAAACTCCAAGAAGTGATTATGAAAGAATGGGCTGCTATCAGTCAGGATTTGGCCCAGAAGTTGATTGAGAGCAGCCCAGTCGAATTGCAGAGATCCTGAAAAAGAAGCGCCAACACTGTAAATACTGACTCTTTACATAAACGTCATGTAATTGTCGATAAAAGCCTTTGAAACGTATAAAGTGCCTGTAATTATATTTCAGTACATCACAGAAACAACTGGAACAAAGATCTAAAAGCAGTTTAGCAGCAAACTTTGTGAAAACTAATATTTGTGTCATTCTCAAAACTTTTGGCCACGACTGTATAATTTAAACTATGAACTTAATTACAAACTACCTAATAAAAACCATGAAACCTTATGCCAATGAAAATAAAATAATAACAATACGAACTAACGCGCGCAATGATGCAGCTTCCAGCCGCGAATTCAAACTAGGAGCGGATGAACTGGGAGCCAATCAGAAAACAGACAGTCTGAATCTGCCCGCCTCCAGTTTCTGATTGGCTGGTATTATGCTGATTCTAGTTTCTGGTTGGCTGGAATAGTTGCAGAGTTCTAATGCTGCTGCAGGTCGTGCAAGTGTACAGCTTTATGATAGTGAGCGCGAGAATAGTGCACTAAGTATGAGCATAAATAAGTACATATGAATAAGTACATTTAAATTTAACAGAAAATATACTGAGACTACCGTATATTAAAGATTGTTTTATAATGTATACTTTCTGTACATTTCTACAATGATTATTTCGAGCATATTAAAAAAATATATATACCAAAAATAAATAAATAAAAAACAGAGTTTAAATCAGTGTGCTTTGGAAATTAGACTTAGATTAGATTTTTGGAAAGTGTACTATAATACAATTATTTTGAAGTATGTTTAAAGTTTAATTCTAAAATTTGGTAAAAGCATGATGTTAGTGTACATTTTATATATTAACTGATGGTACAACTTTTTGTTAGTATATTTGCAGTATACTATCGAAGATTTCAATATATTTGTAATACATTAAAGTGTTTTTTGGGGGGGTTCACTGGGGGATCATCATGGAGCTTGATGGGTTTTACAAACTCCTTGAATGTTTTAAAATAATTGTTGACTGTCGTTGTTGTCATTGTTGTTGTTGTTGCTGTTGTTGTTTGTGTTATTGTGACTTTCATTTTCTTTTTAAAATGTTTACTCAGGGTCAGAAGGAGTTACATAAAACCAGTAATAAAACCATGGAGCCATGCCGTAAATCACTTTTCTCCATCCGCCAGTGCCGTGTCCATCACACAGATACACGGGGCTTTTACCATGAAAGTCGGGAAGGCAGATACAAATGTCATTTTGCTGTTAAAACTTGTTTTCATAAAACTAGATCTGCAATAATGTGTTGTACTAGCAGTTTTAAAAGTTATTACTTTTTCAAATGTTAAACCATTTGCAAATTTAAATGTGATATTTTAATTTGATACAGTTGAGCTTCATGCTGATGGATGGGGAATGAAACCGTTGCACTTCAGGTTGGAGCAGCGACCCCAAGGAATGTCTCCGCACGTCCATGTGTTTTCGTGTGCGCTCCTACTTTCTGTGTAACGGCTCGGTGTGTAGAAAGTGGAGCTCAGCGGTGACATGGCTGCTTCACCTGATCCGTCCCCCTCTTCTGTCCAACGCACCATCAATTATTCACCAGCGATGTGGCGGGCATCCGTTACCTCACTGGCATTTTCTTTTTCATTATGGAGATTGACACGAGCTTCCTCAGCAAACAATGACGTTCTCAGCAACAAGACATGATGTACACCATCCAGTTTATGATACAGTTTGTATGATGAAGCCGAACCCGCTTTCGAAATGCTCTAGGTAACATTTCAACACATGAATATTTTAAAAGGAGAACCTAAATGACTCATTCATCACTCAGCCTCTCATCTTGATTTACAGTGACACGGTTTATACATGATCTGGTTCTGACTCATGCAGGAAAAAAAACAAATTTAAAAAGATGTTCTTTTTGTCTCTCCTCATGTCCACTCCAGTCCCTGTACCTGAGCAGTCTCAGAGGAATGTGTTGGTGCTTGTTAAACCACACAGCGACCCATGAATCATTCAAGGATAAAACACATCTAACTCAAGTCCTGAGCCAGTGAGAAACAGGTGCAGATGATGAGAGATGATCAGGAGGTGATTAGTTCACTGCTGATGCTGAATGCTGAGGGGTTGGAGCAGACGAGAGGGGAAATGAGGTCGCATCTGTTCCCATTTCTTTAATTTAATCTACATCCTTTCATTTTAGATGCAGCACTGTACATGTATTTTGTAGATTCAGCTATCAAAGTAAAATCTAATCCAGACACTGAGCTGTTTAATTTATCGTCTTTAGACATTCCCATAAACAGATTCTTCATTTATTATACTCCATCTTTATATTTTACAGAATGAATTAAAAAAATTAAAGAAAGATTAATTTAATTACCCCTTTAAAATTTCAATATTTGTTTCATGAGTAACTTGCAGGAACCCTGAAGAACGCTTTAAACACTAACAGCATGTGTCTGTCACGATGTGTGTTAAGTGTCGACTGTCGCCTGGTCTCGCTTCTCTCTTTTATTTCCAAAATTCCTTAATAGGACTGTTTACAGCCAAATGTCTCTTTATCTCTCACAGAAAAACCTTAATTATCCCAACCAATCTGGATTCAAAGTGACACATTTCACAGAGACCGCCCTTCTGTCAGTCACTGAGAAGTAAACTATCATCTGTCCTCATCCTGGACCTGTCAGCTGCATTTGACATGGTGAACCACAAAATTCTATTATCTATTCTTACAAGGCGAAAGTTACTTGTTTGTTTGTATTGGCGTTTAAATTAGACTGCCTTTTTCCGTTTATACTAAAAAACAACATTAACTAGTTTTTCATTCTACTACTACCGGACTTTTGCCTTTTTCCGTATCTCCTCATCTAAGAACAACAAGTGAAATCCATCACCAAACGACTAAACTCCGACTCAGGTACGCTATAATGTCCAGCATTCAGCTCGCTCAGTGTGTGGAGTGCAGGATGTTTAGACATTCTTCCTCCGTCGTTATTGATAATTTTACTTGTGATAGGTGTGTGTTAGTGAGCACCCTGACGGAGAAGATATTAGCATTAGAGGAGCGCGTGCAGACTTTAGAGAGGGTTAGAGAGCGCGAGAGCAGCGTTATTCCCCTAGCGGAAAGTCTGGGTGCCGCAGGCGGAGATAACCAGCCCCCGACTCCGGCAGTAGAGCCTCACAGCGGGGCGAGTGGGCGACGACTCGGCGGCATACTCGTTCAGCCAAAGCTAACGCTAAGGCTAGCCCACCGGAGCACACCTCTTCTGCGCTTCACGTGTCCAACAGGTTCGCTCTCCTCAGTGATGCACCCGCTGAGAAACCTGAAAGAGCTCCGGTTATAGGAGACTCGATACTGAGGCACGTGAAATTAGCTCGGCCTGTAGGGGGCGTCAGCGGCAGTGGTCAGGTGTATCCTGGGAGCCAGAGCACCGGACATAGCAGGTAATCTTAGGGCTCTAGGACAGCATAGGTTCTCCAAGATAGTGGTACATGCTGGAGCTAATGATATACGCCTTCGTCAGTCAGAGGTTAGCAAAAGTAACTTTACAGAGGTGTTTAAAATAACGAAGGGTATGTCCGATTGTCATGGTGTGCACCTGTGATGGGTGTTCGCCCAAATCATTATCGCTCCTCGCTCACGCCCGAAGCTCACTAGTTAGGCGGCCTCCCCTTCTGCAGGTGTGTGAAGGAGCGGGGCCGCGGAACTAGGCACGGCTGGTGAGCTATCGGCGCTAATGATCACAGCAGGGTGTGTAGCTCAGGGTCTGTCTGTTGGGAAACTGGACTGTGTGCTTGGAAAATAATGTGGGCTTTATAGATAACTGGAGGGCAAAGCTGGCCTGTTAGGGCGGGACGGTGTCCATCACACTCGGGAAGGTGCTGCTCTCATTTCTTGTAGTATAGCGCAGTGGTCTAAGAAGAGGCCTAGTTAATCGATGACAATCCAGAGCCTAGGCCAGGGAGCAGACAGACAGGCTAAACCAACCGTCTGCTAGAAACCTCATCACAGCACAGAGACAGCACTTGTAAAGTAGTAAATGACCTCCTATTAGCCTCTGTTCAGGGTTGCGTCACTATACTTGTGTTACTGGACCTCAGTGCAGCTTTTGACACCATTGATTATAGTATTCTCCTTCACAGATTAGAAAATGTAGTAGGAATTAAGGAAATTAAGCCTCTTGTGGCTCAGATCCTATTTGACTGATTGTTATCAGTTTGTAGATTTAGATGGTGACCATTCCTCATGTTCTCAAGTGGAGTTTGGTGTCCCACAGGGTTCAGTTTTAGGCCCACTGCTTTTTTTCCTTTACATGCTTCCTCTGGGCAACATAATTCGTAAACATGGTATTAGTTTTCATTGTTATGCTGATGACACACAATTATACGTCTCAGCAAAACCAGATGAGAAAAACCAGTTTACTAAAATTGAGCAGTGTGTGCAGGACATAAGAGATTGGATATTAAATAAATTTTCTTCTGCTTAATCCTGATAAGACAGAAGTTCTAGTCATAGGACCACAAGCAGCTAGAAGTAAGCTTTCTGATCACACTGTAACTTTAGATGCCTTTCTGTTCCATCAAGTGCAACAGTAAAAGACCTTGGTGTGATTATAGATTCCAGCCTTTCGTTTGAAGCACATATAGATAATATCACCAGGATAGCATTCTTTCACCTTAGAAATATTGCCAAGATAAGAAATATATTGTTACTAAATGATGCAGAAAAATTAGTTCATGCTTTTCATCACCTCTAGGTTGGACTATTGTAACGCCTTACTGTCTGGTTGTTCAACTAGGTGTATAAACAAGCTTCAGTTAGTCCAGAATGCAGCAGCGAGGGTCCTCACTAGAACCAGAAGATACGAGCACATCACCCCTATCTTATCTACACTGCATTGGCTCCCTGTGAAATTTCTCATTGATTTTAAAATACTACTTTTGACATATAAAGCATTAAATGGTCTCGCGCCACAGTATTTGAGTGAACTGTTGGTGTCTTACGATCCGCCACGCCTACTTCCATCAAAGGATGCAGGCTGCCTGTCAGTACCACGTATTATTAAAACTACAGCAGGGGGCGGAGCTTTTTCTTACAAAGCCCCAAAGTTATGGAATAGTCTTCCTATTAATGTTCGGGACTCAGACACAGTCTCAGTGTTTAAGTCTAGGCTAAAAACCTGTTTATTTAGCGCAGCATGTTTGTAAATAGATGAGCCTTAGGTAAAGGAGTAGATCTGGGGGACTCATGGACGTAGAGTATCTGGTGAACTGGTATGTTTAGATGCTGTCCTCCCCACTCTCATTGATCACTCAGGTTTGTTGACGGTGAGGTGATTGGTCGCTTTACATCTCAGGGAGCCCTCATGTCTGTGTTTCCTTCTGGCTCCTCCCTTTTAGTGATGATGTCATAGTTAGTCCTGCGGGAGTCCCTGCTTGCACTCTGCACTAAATATACAGTACATTCACCTTATACATGTTTGACTGTGACCAGACCTAACTGCCATCTCTCTCTATTTTCTGTTCTCTCCTTTTCTGCTGTCTCTCCTCTCTCTCTCCTTTCCCTTTCTCTGTCTCTTTTTCTCACTATACATGTCGCTCCTGAGCTGCCAGTGATCCAGACCCCTCTGCCCTCTGGAGCTGTCTGACTCATCCTGGTGTCCCGCTTCTGGTTGGAGATCTCATCGCATGGACGCCCCGTGTGGTCTGCCTGGGATGCGTGTGGTGACTGGGGACGGTTCCACTTTTCACGAAGACGCTCCTGTCCTCGGCTGATGCAGACAGCTGTTTCTCTGAGGACTCGTGACTTCAGTCACTCGATAGTTCAGGACTGAAGTGTCCTACAGTCTACTTGAGCCTCCAATAACGAACTGGACTCAATTTTAACTTAAACACATCTCCTGTTATACTGAACTTCCAATCTCACACAGTATGAGTGCAGATCAATTCCCAGATGAGGATGGGTTCCCTGTTGAGTCTGGTTCCTCTCAAGGTTTCTTCCTATTACCATCTCAGGGAGTTTTTCCTTGCCACTGTCATCATTGTCCTCGGCTTGCTCATCAGGGACAATCTTATCATTTTGATTCATACATGTTCACATCTCATACAAACTTATATAACTCTTTTGATTGTGTAAAGGTGCTTTGCGACAATGTCAATTGTTATAAGTGCTATATAAATAAAATTGAATTGAAGTTTCCACTTCAATTCAATTCAAAGATTTCTTCTTTACATCATCAGAAGAATCCGCCCATTTATTTCTTTACAGGTGACTCAGGTGCTTGTTCAGTCCCTTGTTATTTCAAGAGTGGACTACTGCACCTCACTCCTGCCTTGGTCCATCATTTGTCCTCTGCAGCTGATCCAGAATACAGCAACACATCTCGTCTTCAATCTTCCCAAGTTCTTCCACAGCCTAACCCCTAGATCTTACTCTAGATGTCTGTACAGCGGAGTGTTTGACAATCTTTAAACAACAACTCAAGACGTATTTATTTCTTCTGTACTTGGACTAATCCCCCCCCCCACCCCACATTAAAAAAATCCAATTCCCAATTGTGTGACTGATGGCACCCAGTAACTCAGTGTAAGTATTTATCCAATGATGGAAACTTCTAAGCACTTTTCGTAAGTTGCTCTGGATCAGACCGTCTGCCAAATGTCTAAATGTAAATGTAAAAGTAAATGCTATATGTAAAAGGCGATACAATTGTATTTTTTTCCCTTTTTTTTCAGCATTTAGAGCAAGTACTTTATGAAAAAAAAGACACTTGAATTCAATTCAATTCAGTTCAATTTTATTTCTATAGCGCTTTTAACAATGGTCATTTTCTCAAAGCAGCTTCATAAAATGAAAAGAAAATTCATGGAAGTGTGTATCAGTGAGAAAAAATGTGTATAGATAATAATGAACCTAGTTTTGGCTATTTGGTAGTGTTGATTGCAGTGTGATTGAAGTAGGTCTAAAGAAATTTGTTCTCAGGTAATTAATCAAGAGTAGTTTCAGGCTTCCTTAAGATGTAAATTGTGGGTAAGGCTTAGCTACATATATTGAAGGTCCAATTCAATTACATTTTATTGTATTTCTACAGCACTTTTAACAACGGTCATTGTCTCAAATCAGCTTCATAAAATTAAAATAAAATTTATGGAAGTGTGTATGAGTGAGAAAAATATGTCTAGATAATGAGATTGTCCCTGATGAACGAGCTGAGGGTGACGACGACAGTGGCAAGGAAAAACTCCCTGGGATGGTAATAGGAAGAAACCTTGAGAGGAACCAGACTCAACAGGGAACCCATCCTCATCTGGGTGATAACGGAGAGCAGCGATTGATCAACTTAATAATGTGTACTGGAAGTTCAGTGTAACAGGAGATGTGTTAAAATTAAAAGGAGTCCAGTTTGTTCCTGGAGGCTCAGGTAGACTGTAGGAGATTCCAGTCCTGAGCTATCGAACAAAACACTAAATTAAACTAGAGAACATGATGATGAAAGTTGTAATATTTAGATGTAACTGTGGATGGAAGGTTTTTTGAGTCACATGGCAGCAATGGTAGAACATTGACATTATTGGCACCACACAGTTTATTCCATCATCCAGCCTCATAGGTGTGATGTTTAAAATTCGAATCAATGTAAGTTTAAAGTTATCTGCTGTTTTCTGGTTACATTTTTCTGATTGTACCTGAACATAGAAAAAGGTTTATACAGTAAACAGTGTGTGTGTGTGTGTGTGTGTGTGTGTGTGTGATTGGGAAGACTCATCCAAGAAGCGCCCCTGGTTTAAGTCTAGGCTAAAAACCTGTTCATTTAGCGCAGCATGTTTGTAAATAGATGAGCCTTAGGTAAAGGAGCAGATCTGGGGGACTCATGGACGTAGAGTATCTGGTGAACTGGTATGTTTAGATGCTGTCCTCCCCACTCGCATTGTTCACTCAGGTTTGTTGACGGTGAGGTGATTGGTTGCTTTACATCTCAGTTCCCCCTCATGTCTGTGTTTCCTTCTGGCTCCTCCCTTTTAGTGATGATGTCATAGTTAGTCCTGCTAGAGTCCCTGCTTGCACTCTGCACTAAAAATACATTCACCTGGGGGGGCGCTATAGAGCCTATCATGGAGTAGGACGTGTTTTTTCGGGCTCTCGCTGAATAATAACACTTAATATGTTAAAATCCTTTTTTTTTTTTCTAGTTTGTTTCACTAACTGGTCGGTAGTACGTAACCATAACTTGGTGACAAGTTTAGTAGTTTTTTTTGGTGTCAGATATGGCTGCGAGCTTAAGAAAATATAAATTCAGTGGCACGAGGCCCAGCACATCCTCGGCCCTCAGCCCCATTAGTGAGCCGAGCTCAAGCCGCGCCGCTACTTCATCCCCCTCAAAATCTGAAAAAATGGACGTCGAAGACCTCAAATCCCAAATTCTCTTATCCCTCAAGAGGGAGATTTTAACAGTTATTAAAGAGGACCTGAGAAGTGCACTGACCGAAGAACTGAACTCCATTAAGGGTGAGTTACAGACGCTCAAGTGCGAAATCACCAGTTGCGTCGCGACAACTTGCGCAGAAATGGACCAGATTAAAGCTTCTGTGAGGGACATGGAGGGCGGACTGTCTACATGGTCGGATGAAGTGGTCACAATGCAAACTACAATAACGAGACTGCAGGCAGAAATGACCAAACTGAAAGCGAGGTATGAGGACATGGAGGGGAAAATGTGGCGATGTAACATTCGAATCCTGGGTGAACCAGGGTCAAGTTCTGCAGATGGACAAGGACCTCCTTATTGACCATTCATACAGAAGTTCCGGACCCAAGACGCAAGGAAGGAAACCGCGCACCATCGTCACCAAGCTACACTACCATCAGCAGTGTGGAGGTGCTGCGCCGAGCCCGGTCCCGAGGTCCACTTCGCTTTAACGGGGAGCAAATGGCCATATTTCCTGATTACACTCTGAGTGTGGCCAAGGCTCGTGCGGCATTTACTGAGGTTAGAAACTCTTACGAGGACAGGACGGTGAGCGCTTCGGCATTTTGTATCCTGCGCGACTCCGTATCACCTATAAGGGCGAGGACAAGATGTTCCCAGATCCGGATAAAGCGGCACTATGTTAAGCAGAGTGTTATTACTCCCGCAGAAGCCAGAGCTTAACTACTGAAGGATGTTCTCATTTCATATCATTAGCACATGGACGGTAAACACAGTACTGACCAGGGAAAGCCATCGTGGTTTATTACAAGTTAGTGTAGTTGTGTTAATGTTTTCGTTTTAGTCTCAGTATGAAGCTATTTGTAATTAACACGTCAGAACCATAATAAGGATGATGTTGACTAGTTAATGTTTAGACTTGTTTATATATTTTATTGTTCCAAGCTTATAAGATGGTTCAGTGAGAGCCTGATTTTGGCTCAGTAGGTTATTCACCCTGTTTTAATGGGTGATTGGGTTCGGGTTCAGGCCAGTCAGCAGTGCTTTTTTTAAATCTCTTTTTCTCTCTCTCTTTTCTCCTTTTTAATTGTTTTCTTTTTTTGTGTCTCTATTTTATTCTTTGTAAATCTGCAGCTTCACTATTGCTATTAACTTCTCATGACAAAAATAGGTGTTTCTTCTAAACAGGCTAATGGATGTTTGATTCAGTTAAATCTCTTAACCATCCTGTAAAGAGGAAAATGATTAATTTATTATTATTATTCATTTGCAACATCTCAAAGCTGATATTGCACCCATTAACAGACCCATTTACACACGTGACCAATTTAAATTAAGGGAGGTGTGGATCGGACAAGTGTATCACTCCAACTTCTGCTTAAAGGTGAGGGGGGGGGGTGGGGGGGGCTGCTGTTCTGATTAATAAAAACTTAACATTTATAGCAACTACTGTAGATGCAGATGCTGCTGGCCGCTATATTATCGTGGTTGGGCAAGTATACGAGTATACCTCAAGTCCACTTATTCTGGCTAATGTTTATGCACCCAATTGGGATGATGAAGGTTTTTTTTTGCTAACTTTCTGTCTCAGATCCCAAATATGACGACCCACCACCTTATCATAGGAGGTGATATAAATTGCGTTCTTTCCACTGTTTTAGATCACAGTTCCCCTAAAAAAACGCCCAAATTCAAATCAGCAAAAGTTTTACAGAGTTTCCTGGAGGCTTATGGACTGACAGATGTTTCCGTAATCCTGATACAAGAAAATACTAATTTTATTCTCCAGTACATGATACTTTTTCACGCATAGATTATTTCCTTGTAGATAAAAGATTTTGTCCTCTTATAACAGATTCGGATTATAAAGCCATAGTGATATCAGACCACTGACTCTCCACTGACTTTCCACTGACTCTGTCCATCCATGTCCCCAGTGCAGGACCTAACTATCGTCCCTGGAGATTTAACTGCTCGCTTCTTTCAGATGAGAAGTTTGTGAGCTTTATGAGTTCAGAGACCGAGTTCTTTTTAAAAGTCAACCAAACTCCAGGTGTGTCATCTTCAACAGTTTGGGAATCCTTAAAGGCACATCTAAGGGGGCAGATTATTTCATTTTGTGCAAAACAAAATGAAGAGACCAGGGAAAAATTTACTAAATTAGCAGATCAGATAAAGGAATTGGATTCAATATGCAGTGTGTCACCTACACCAACTACACTCAAACAACGGCTGTTATTACAAGCAGAATATAATTTAATTTAGACAAAACAAGCGGAACATCTGGTTTTAAAATCACGCTCCTCATTTCATGAGCACTGGGAAAAAACGGTACTGTTGGATCTTTTGCGGCAGTGATCGGCTAAACAAGCTGTACCCGAAATTAACAATGATGATGGTGTAAAGTGCACTGATAATTTAACAATCAATAGCTGTTTCCTACACTGTTATAAATCACTTCATGCCGCTCCTTCATCTGTTGATACCTCGACATTAGAGGACTTTTTTCTAAATCTATGTATTCCTACAATAAGTGTAGATGCAGCATCACAATTAGACGAGTCTATATCCGATACAGAAATAGCCACAGGAATACGAAGTATGCAGTCTGGTGAATCACCTGGACCAGACGGATGTCCTTCAGAACTTTTTTAACCTTTTCGTATCAGTTCTCTCCTCTGTTGTTCCTCTGGATCGTTACCGTCAACTATGCGGCAAGCAGTTATCTCCTTAATCTTAAAGAAAGAAAAGAACCCTCTGGACTGTAGTCCATATCGTCCAGTTTCATTGTTGAATACAGATACGAAAATCTTAGCAAAAGTTTTGGCCCTCCGTCTGGAGAAAGTAACGCATTGTGTTATTTCACCGGATCAAACAGGCTTTATAAAGAACAGAGAGTCTTTTTTTAATATTAGGCGCCTGTTGAATGTTGTCTATAACCCACCTCTATCTGACAATTTGGAAACAATTATTTCCCTTGACGCAGAAAAAGCATTTGATCGAGTGAATTGGGATTTTCTTTTTTTTATACTCTTGGTAAATTTGGTTTCGGCCCTAAATTTATATCATGGATAAAAGTGCTACACTCATGTGGCTGCCGTTCGGACAAATCTTTCTTTGAGCTTCAGCGTGGTACGAGACAGGGGGGCCCTTTGTCACCTCTTCTCTTTGCTGTGGCTATTGAACCACTGGCTATCGCATTAAGGGAAAATGCCAATATTAAAGGTATCTCTCGTGGGGGGGTGGAACACAAAGTTTCTCTGTATGCTGATGACATGCTGCTTTTCATGTCCGATCCTCATCATATCCTACCAAAACTTGTGGATTTACTGAAAGACTTTGGTGAAATATCTGGCTACAAGGTTAATCTACAAAAAAGTGAAATGATGCCAATTAAAAACGATATAGCACAGTTTCCTGATTCAATCCCCTTTAAGATTAGTCCCAGAAACATCTAATATCCAAAGATTTGGGTAACACATAACCATGCAGATCTGTATAAGGCGAATTATCAGATTCTACTTTCCAAAACAAAAGTAGATCTCGAACGATGGGACCTGCCACCTCTCTCTCTTTGGGCGGAAGAATAAACACAGTTAAAATGAATCTGTTTCCAAAATTCCTTTACCTGTTTCAGTGTCTTCCAGTCTTTTTAACAAAATCTTTTTTCAATAACTTAAGTAGTCAGATTCCTACAACCACGTATTAAACAAAGCATCCTGCAGAGGCCCCGTGGACTAGGAGGATTGGGACGTCCAAACTTTCTTTATTATTATTGGGCTGCTAATGTGAGGGCGATGTTATTCTGGGCGCAGGGTGCCGTCAACCCTCCCGTCTGGGTGGCTGTAGAGGAAGCGTCCATGGGATCGATGTCTCTCTCATCATTATTATGTGCTAAACTGTCACAAAAACAACCCACATCTTCTTTTACCTCAAACCCACTGGTTATACACTCCGTTAAAATTTGGATTCAGTTTCGGCGTCGGCGTCACTTTAAGCTTACGGATTTATCTTTGGTAGCACCACTGAATGGACACTGTATGTTTGTTCCGTCTTATACAGATGACGCTGTTGGGGTTTGGTTTGAGTGTGGTGTTGTGTCATTATACAACCTTTACATTGACAATATCTTTGGCTCATTTGAACAACTTATACAGAAGTTTAAGATTCCCAGGACACATTTTTTTTGATATCTACAGCTGGGGAATTTCATTTCCTGTAATTCTGACTCTTTCCCTTCGTCTCCTTCTCCATCCCTTTTAGATTCGGTTTTTAGCTGTAAACCAGATGCCAAACAGATGATTAATGCTGTATACAAGTTATTAAACACAAGTAACTCAGCCACATTAGATCTGCTTAAAGACAAATGGAAAAATGATTTACAAGAACAAATGTCAGATAAACTGTGGCAAAAGATAATACAGAGAATTTACTCATCATCAGTCTGCCTCAAACACACAGTGATCCAGTTTAAAATTGTTCACCGGCTTCACTGATCCAAGGTTAAACTGGCAAAGATTAGACAGGATTTAGAAGGCCTCCGAGTGGCGCTGTGGTGCAGTTCTCGCCCTATCATCAGGTGATCGCGAGTTCGAATCCCGGGTGGTGCTGTAACCTCTCGCAGCCGGAGGTCTAGAGAGAGCTGATTGGCCGAGCTCTCTCAGAGGGGAGGGGTGAGAGGTACTTAGTGCTCCTCCCACATTAATCACGGCTCTACAGCCAGTCAGGGGCGTCTGTGAGCTCACGAAACAGAAGGAGCGGATAGCGCCGTCCTCCGAGTGTGTGACTCCGCCCCAAACGGGGTGAGAGCGAGCAGTTTGAAAAGATGCGGCCGGCTGGCGTCACGTGGTTCGGAGGAAACACGTGATAGTCATCGGCCCCCTAGTGACGGGGAGGAATTGAACACGACTAAAATTAGGGAGAAAATCTGGGAAAAAAAAAAAAAAAAGATTAGAGAGGATTTTGATCCCACATGATGTGACCGATGTAAGCAGGAACCAGCTACACTACTGCATATGTTCTGGACATGCCCAAAGCTAAACAAGGCCAATGTGATCGCCTTTAGCTCCTTTCTCGCTAGGAGACTCATCCTGTTTAAGTGGAAGGAGTCGTCACCACCAGGGGGCGCTCACTGGATTAAAGAGGTCTTGTACTTTCTTCACCTAGAAAAGATTCACTACTCTATGAGGGGGATCGACTCAGGAATTTTATGATGTCTGGCAACCCATTATAAGCCATTTTAAAAATATAGCTGCAGATCAATTGGATCTATAATAAAAGATTTGTTTCTTAATCTCTGTTTCTAATACTTCCTTCATCACATTTTCTGTTTGATGCGTAATTTAATTAATTTAATTTTCTTTCTTTTTTCTTTCTGCTGACTGGCTGTTTTTTATTTTATTTTAGTTTTTTTTTTCTTGGTGTTGTTGTTTGATGGTTGTTGTTTTTATTGTGGGGTGGGGGGAGGGTTAAGGGTAGAAAAAAATAGTGTACAATGTATGTATGTATATGTAACTTTTTTATATTTCCAATAAAAAAAGATTAAAAATAAATATATATATATATAAATATACATTCACCTTATACATTGTGTGACTGTGACCATATCTACCCGTTATCGCTCCTCTCCTGTTCTCTCCCCTCTATCTTTCCCTCTATGTCGAGCTACACATGTCGTTCCTGAGCTGCCAATTATCCTCTCCATCTCCCTCAGACTCCCTCTGGACCTGTCTGACTCATCCTGGTGCCCCGCTTCTGGTTGGAGATCTCGTCACATGGATGTCCCGTGTGTCTCTTTTGGATGTGTCCAGTGTCTGGGGAAGGTGAAGACGGTTCTGTCCACGGCTGATGCAGACAGCTGTTTCTCTGAGGACTTCACTTGGCTGCAGTCGTTCGATAGTTCAGGACTGGAATTTCCTACAGTCTACCCGAGCCTCCAATAACTACCTGGGCTCCATATAAACATCTCCCGTTATACTGAACTTCCAGCCTCCTAACACACAGTATGAGTGCAGATCAATCCCTGCTATCCGTTATCACCCAGATGAGGATGAGTCCCCTGTTGAGTCCGGTTCCTCTCAAGGTTTCTTCCTACTGCCATCTCA
>JAAGKR010010358.1:0-23043 GCA_011419295.1 Clarias macrocephalus | reverse complement strand
GGGAACCCATCCTCATCTGGGTGATAACGGATAGCAGGGATTGATCAACTTAATAATGTGTACTGGAAGTTCAGTGTAACAGGAGATGTGTTAAAATTAAAAGGAGTCCAGTTTGTTCCTGGAGGCTCAGGTAGACTGTAGGAGATTCCAGTCCTGAGCTATCGAACAACTGAAGTCACAGGTCCCCAGAGCATCAATCGATGATAGGACAGTCTTAATGGAAACCATCCCCAGCCACCATACAAATCCAGGCAGACCACACGGGGCATCCATGCGACGAGATCTCCAACCAGAAGCAGGACTCCAGGACCAGTTAGACGGGTCCAGAGGGAAGAGGGGCCTGGATCACTGGTAACTCAGGAGCGAACATGTATAGCTCGACAGAGAGACAGAGAGAGGGAAAGGAGAGAGGGAGAGAGAGAGAGAGAGAGAGAGAGAAAGGAGAGAACAGAAAATAAGGAGAGATGGCAGTTAGGTATGGTCACAGTCAACATGTATAAGATGAATGTATATTAGTGCAAAGTGCAAGCAGGGACTCCGGCAGGACTAACTATAACAGCATAACTAAAAGGGAGATCCAGAAGGAAACACAAACATGAGCTGGTTAAATAAACAAACAAATCATAATTAGTTGTAGAACTGTGGTTTAAATGCAATATAACACTCGAGGCTGCGCTGAATATCAGTACGACTGTGATGCACACAGGTCTTGTGAGTACAAGAGTGCACGTGCACCGCTGGGATATTAGTACATAAGCACGCCCTCTTCTATGATATTGCTTAATTGTAGTTACATGCCACTGAGAAAAGACTTCTAATAGATGCATACAGTGGTATAACTGTGTAATATTGTAAAATAGTGCATTTTTTTTGTCAATCATACAGAGTTGACACACCTTCTCCCTGAAGACATGATACCCAAGAGCTTCCTCCATTTTAAACACACCGTTCCCGTTTCAGCTATGACTGGCCTCGGGCTCCCTCAACTTAAATCAGTCATCCGTAAGTCGCTGGAAGAGCAAGAAGACATCGAATCAGAGAGAAACCGTTTAGAGAAGCTTCAGGAGCTGAGACGAGAGATTCCTGTTGTTCCTAAGCCCAAGTGGGGGCAGCCTGGCTCGGAGGCATTGAACTGCAACTGATCATATGAGGTGGTATTAAACTGGGACTGTTCATATGGTTAGTATTGCATCCAAGTGGTCACCAGTTTATAAGAACTATAATTCCCCAAGTTTGGTCGGCAGTGCTGCTCTGGATTTTTGACTAATTTTTTTTTTTTTTTTTTGATTTAGAGATTTAGAGTTCTATTAAATCTCCATCACTGGCCATTTTCATCTTACAAGTGATGTCTTCGCAAGATGCTTGGAAAGAAGGAGGGAAAATTCCATTTAATATTTTTTACAGCTGTGTCTAGATATAAATATAATGTAAATAAAACTGTGCGTTTCATACTTTGGACTTCTTTAATTAATTTTTCATGGTGCAGTAATTGTGTTTGTCTTGTCCCTGTAGTGAAGATAACTTTCAGTTCTCCCACACAGCTATACATTTAATAAAAACAGTTAAACTTATATTGAACAGTTAAACAGAGTAAAAGTTCTCATACTTTTTAAAATATAAATCCCAAATCTTGGTCATATTGCTAAATTTTAATATTTCAAAATAAAATATTAACTAATAAAATAGAAATAATAAAATATTTAAAATAAAATATAAACTAAATTTGAACATTTTCCCAAAGATAAACTGAATGTTGTTTGTTGTACACATGAAAATACTGAACTGTGAAGTGTAGGTTTACTGTAGAATAAGGCAAGGAAGCACAGCTATTGCTAATTAAATGTACTGTATGTTTTAAAATGCTTGCTGGTGGTACAGTGATGAGTAGCACCGTCACCTCACACCTACAGGTTTGGGCATTTGAGTCTCGCCTCCGGTTCTGTGTGCATAGAGTTTGCATGTTCTCCGTGTGCTTGGAGGGTTTCTGCTGGGTACTCCGGCTCTTCTCCCAGTCCAAACACATAGTATGGGATTGAGTATACTTTGGCGTTTGCTTGTGCCCTGTGCGCTAAGTTTCCTGTGATAGGCTTCAGGCCCCTACACAGGAAAATGTTTTAAATAATGGATTATGGATGAATATTGCTCGCTTGCAAAATGCTTTTACACAATCTACTGGAAAAGCTTCAAACTGAAATTGACTTAAGTGGGATTATATATACAGTATATGCACTGGGCAGTTTCTTAGGAACAGCTGCTTATTCATACAATTATGTGATCATCTAATCTAAAGCAGAGTTAATAAAAATTTTAAACAAAATAAAAAATGTGTATTTTTTGTGTCCGGATATAAATATTGTAAATACAAATGTGCTTCTCTGTTTTGCACTTTTTAAAAAATGGTCATAGTGCAGAAGTCTAATCAGTTAGGGTTCAAAGATAAGCAAAAAATAACTAAAGCAGTAAAGAGAAAGGTCTCAGTTTTGATGGCTCACATTGACGAAATTGTCATAGGGCATGATAAATATTTTTTTCACCAAGAATTTTGTGGAAAAAATAAAAAATAAATAAAAATTGGAGAATACAAAAAAGGGCACTATTCAAAGTCGCAGCATTGGACCTCTTTTGCATGCTCAACTGAGTTCTTTTAAAAGGAGACGCGTGACAAGTATAGCCACAATCAGGCCATTTCAGAACTGCTCAGAATTTGACAAGTGCCCAGCAGGTCATGTGATCAGTAACCAATCAACCAATCAGCTTCACTCTCTGTCTTCCTTGGATCAGCTTAAAAGATCAAAAGCACCCAAGCATGTTGTCTTTTCCCTTCTTGTCTATAAATAAATTTAGCACTAGAGCTTAATATAGGGGAATTTCCATGCTGGAAATCCATTTAAATCATGCAGAATTTAGTTTGTAGAGACGCCGGGTGCGTTCATAAAAATACATGGTCTGTTTTATTAAAGATTTTTTTAAGGACAATAAATACTAATAAAAAAAAGTTAAATTGGTAAAAAAAATTATTTTTACTATTAAAAGATTTTTTATTTAGTAAAAAGTATTTTTTTATTTAATTTTCTGTCATTTAACCACTTATTGCCCTCACTGAAGTTAGCGGAGCAGCATGTGGGACATGACTAGATTACATACATTATAGTATGTAAAGATTACATTACATAAAAGTGTATAAAACTATTATAGTATAATATATTTAAAGACACTTATCTGAGATAAAACAGCTTGTTTTTTTGTTTTGCTGTTTTTTTTAAATAAATAAACATACAGAATATATGGCTCAGTATTTTGAAGTATAGAGTAACATATGCATATTTTCAGCACAACCTAGGCAACATGATCAATTGAACTTTAGCTTTTTAAAATTTTAAGAATGGGTCACATGGACAAAGAAATAGCACAGATACACATGATGACATGTCTTTATTGCCATTTTCAGTTGTTTCTTTGACCAAATAAAAATATTAATAATATGCTCATTTTGAGAGCTCAACATTTTTTTTACATCATTCCCATATTTGCATGTTTGTCATTAATTGTGATCTAATGTCGAGAGTAAAGTCAAGAGTATTGACAAATATAATGTGCCTAAAATAACACCAAAAAAAAAAAATCTGATCTCTTATGTCCTAGTAGTTGAAAAAATAAGTGAACTCTTGTCATTTTCTTTGTAAATTATGCCAGTACAGGAAGTAATGGCAGTTTAATAGAAAAAAAGTCTTCTAAAATGTATGCACATGGTTTCATGAAAACGTGTGTGACTTAAACATAAGGGGGTGCTCTATAATTCTGACATTTTTACAATAGAAAAACATTGTTTTTTAAAAGGTTACGCACCACTACTAATTATTTTTTTGTAATGTCTATAAGGTTTGTAAGCCCTGTGTGGAAGACACTTTTTTTTAAATACAAGGCACATTAACCTTTATATTTTATGTTCGGCATGGGAACTAAAGTCATGACAGATATATAATATGTTTCGACTGGCATTAGTGGCTCTGGATTACAGATCAGAAAGTTGTGGGTTCAAATCCTGGTACTTCAAAGCTGCCACTGTTGGGCCCTTGAGGAAGTTTCTTAACTCTTTCTGACTACAAATCCGAAGAGATAAAATTCATTGTGCTTTAATGTGTATTTGCCAAACAAGGGCTTTTTCTTCTACTACTATCCAGCAGATGGCAGCATATTGATGAGCTATAACCTGTGCACCATTCCAGCATTACTTAGCAGCTATAATCACAGTTCTATACATTTATATAAAATCATTATGCTAGTTTTCTGAACTCGGATAGCTCCCTCAATTCTCTCACCAATTCATCGCAGGGCACAGGCTCCCTCACACAATTACACATACACTATGGGCAATATGGAAATGACATTTAGCCTACGCTGCATATCTTTGGCCTGGGGAGGAAACCAGAGCACTGCACAGTTGAAAAAAATATATTTTTTATTCTTTATATATTCCTGCTTTGTTAGTAGGCTTGAGTCAGAGTGCAGGGTGAGCCCAGGGGCCCAACATCGGCGACCTGGTAGAGCAGGGGCTTGAACTGTCCACCTTCTGATTAGTCATTCAGAGCGTTAACACACTGAGCCTCTACCGTCCCATTTCTAAGTGCACATTTTCCTCTATGTTATATCCAATGCAAATTATATGAGCAAATGGACCTTCCTTGTCATAATTTCCAGATTGATATTGAAATCAGTCAAAAGATTTGTTTTTAAACATGGAGCATGCATGGAGTTTGCATGTTCTCCCGGTGTTTCCTTGGGGTAACCTGGTTTCCTCCCAAAGACCTGCAGATCAGGCTAACTGGCGTTCCCAAATTGCCTGTAGTGTGTGAATGAGTGTGTGTATGTGTGTGAGTACTGCGATGGATTGGCACCCTGTCCACGGTGTACACACCTCGTGCCCTAAGTCTCCTGGGATAGGCCCCAGGCTCTCTGCAACCCTGAATACAGGATAAAGCGGTATAGACGATGAGTGAGAAAGAAACTACTGTACCAGTTTCCCATACCAAGTTGTTAAAATACTCATTATAATATTACAATTACCTATACTAAGTACTAATGTGTTTTAATATTTTTAAACACTTCTTAGATAAAGGTTAATACCAGGTCCAAGTATTTACAAGAAACATTGGTAATAAAGACTAGAATAACATCACCAACTTCCTTATCATGGAATGAAATGCACAGTAGGTGTGATGAGTTACACTGTATATTGTCTGTTTTTTTTTATTTTTTTTTTTACCCTCAGTTTACAGTATATTGAGACAACTTGTTTGTTTAAAAATGATTCAGGTTCATTAAGAGAAACCTTCATATGCACATTGTGTGTTGTCAGTGGACTCTGTACCTCCACGCTGGCTTTGTGATTAAAGTTGGGTGGGGAGGAGTGAACTTTCCAGTACTGATCAGACACATGTACACAGATAGTCTATCAGTGAGTGACCAAATGCCCATGCAATTAGAAATATTGTATGAGAGCAGTAATGATTAATTATCTAATGACTTGATGAATAAAAACGAAAGCTTTAGTCTCAGTCTGCTCTTATATAACTGGCAACGCTGGGTCATGGGGGATAGGATCTCCTGTGTATTATGTAATGTAATTATATTACCCAAAACCTTACAATGGTATGACAAGTATGTTAGTATTTCAAGTTGATATTGATTGCTGTGACCTGAAAGTGGTTTTACACTAAGTACAAAGTCCTCATCCTCATTTTGGCTTATGAAACAATACGTTTTAAAAATGCACATTTTACACTCATACTAACATGTTGGAAGTAAACCATTAACATGAAGCATGTAATTACATCAACTCTATTTTTTTCCTTGCTTCGTAGTAAGTCCTGCTGGCCAATTCATTATGTAGCCTTTTTCAGCTGTATGTTGAAAAAGTGCAGTTAATCATAATCATATGGCAGCAAGTTAATGAATTTAGGCATGTAGACATGGTCATGGTGAAATTCAAGTTTAAACTGACCACCAGAATTTATATATATTTATATATCATTATAAAATGCTATGTCACAAAGCCGAAATCATCTCAAACTGGTTTCTTGAGCATGACAATGAGGTCACTGTACTCAAATGGTCTCCAGAGGCACCATACAGTATCTCAATCCAATAGAGGACCTTTGGGATGTGGTGGAATGGAAGCATTATAATGTGCAGCCGACATGATCTACAGCAACTGTGTGATGCTATCATGTCAATATGGACCAAAATGTCTGAATTCAAAAGTCCATCCAACCCACCTAATAAAGTGGTTGGTGAGTGTATATAAACAAATATTACATGACTCCCTTTGCAATGGCAGCATGGTTAGCATTGTCCCCTTGCACCTCCAGGGTCTTGGTTCGATTCCCACCTTGGTCTGTTTGCATGTTCTGCCTATCCTTGGTGGCTTTCCTATGGATATTCTAATTCCCTCCCACAGTCCTGATTATATACAGATTAAGCTAATTGGTGTCCCCAAATTGTCTGTAGTGTATGGGTGTGGGTAGACCAGAGGTCCTGACACAGTTGCAAAAATTAGAATAAATATAATGGTCACCATTGGCCGCCACGGTCCCTAGTTGGACTGCAGAGATTCCTACAGTAGATGGATAGATAGATGGGCTTTTGCTATGAAATTAGACAACCAGAATATATGTTTGAGCTGTACTGTGATTATGATAATTTCGTATTCTTTTTACTCTTTCCGGGCAGCACAGTGGTCTGGCAAGTAGGATTATCACCTAATAGCTTCAAGTCCTAGGTTTAATGTCACCATCGGCTTACTGCCTGTGTAGAGCTTGGCGTATTCTCCCAATGATTACATCAGTTTTGTGCTGGTACTATGAGTTACTTCAGTTGGTGACATTAGCTGGTTTGCATTTGTGAACACATACAGTACTCACTCAGCTCCTGAGGCAAAAGCTTAGACTCTCAAACAACCTATGGTTGTTTTACCTATAGAATTCCAAATTCTTTGCTACAATACTACTTTAATATCCTACCAGTACAAATTTCCATTTAATTGCAATCCTTTACTCATAAATTGATGATATCTCATTATGTTCTAAAAGCTCCTGCCAGTACTCAGTGAATTACTCATGTAAACAAGGGTAATATAGTCATTGGAAAATAAATTCTATTAGAAAGGTGAAGTTGCTTTCAGATCTTTCAGGTTTCAGGGAAATGCTCTGTCCCAGGTTGTAGGTCCAAAATACAAGGTCATATCACATCTGCCTGGTTATAACACCAATGGAATAGAGGAGTGGCACTGACAACAAGACACTTATTGTTGGACTTTGGGTTGTACTATCCTCCATTCATCTGCCTATATAACAACAGTCCATTCTACAGCCAGAAGCATACTGGACAGAGAAAACCTTCAGCAGGGAAAAGCCACAAAGCGGTGAGTTGAAGAATACGAATTAAATAATAATAAAAAAAAATGCATCCAATTGTTAATTGTATTTAATTCATCTACTGACATATACCTTTATTTGTGTTTTTAGCTAAAGAAAACAAAGATGAAGGTTTTCCTGGTTCTTGCCATTGTGGCATTTGCAGGTAAATGCGTTATGATTTTTATGAAATGTCTGACTTGTTGTCAGTGGCATTTTTACTAGCTGTAAACAAAAAGCTTATTATAAACTCTCAAACAACAGTCCCTAAAGTCATTTATACTGTATGTACGCATGTGCTTTCAGGTTGCCAAGCCAACTTGTTCTATGCTGATGAGCCCAAACCACAGCTGGAGCAGTTGACCGATGCTTTCTGGGACTATGTCGCCAAGGCAACACACACTGCTGAGGACACTTTGAAAATGATTAGAGAGTCTCAACTGGGACAGGAAGTCAAGTAAGATTAAATAAATGTGTTTACTGACTTAATTGTGTGTCAAGTCTTGTTTTCTTATATATTTCTCCTTTTTTCACTCTACAGCACTAGAATTACAGATGGTACTAATGTGGCCAGTCAGTATGCTGTCACTCTCCAGAACCAAATGAACCCTCTGGCCCAGGACATCATGGCCAAAATCACCAGGGAGGCTGAACTTCTGAAGGAGCGTCTCGAGCTGGACCTGTCCACTGTAAAAGACAAACTGGATCCCTATTCTGAGGACCTGCAGACCCAAATTCAGCAGAGAGTGGAGGAGCTGAGAGCAGCTGTTGCTCCCTACGCTGAGTCCTTTGACTCTGAAGCTCTGAAAGCCACTGTGCTGCAGAAGACCGAGGAGCTCAGGGGAAGTGTTGAGGAGAAGGTTAAGGAGATGCAGTCCAAACTAGGGCCCTACACTGAAGAGCTCAAACAGAAAGTAGATCAGCACCTGCAGGAATTCCAGAAGACAGTGGCTCCTCTGACTGAGGACCTTCAGGCCAAGGTTGCTGAGAGAGCCGCTTTGGTTCAGCAGGGTCTGGCTCCCTATGCTGAGGACCTGAAAGAGAAACTCGACCCCTACGCCCAAAACCTGAAGGACCAGCTCACTTCTCTTTATGAGGCCTACTTCAAGACAAGCTAAATACTCCAGAATTAAATACTCCAGTATTTAAACAGTATTTTTCACTCACTGGACTGTATTTTCGCTAATGAATACTTACACACTGATATATTAAACATCAAATGTTCAGTTCAATACTATGACTTCAATTCCAGTACTTCAAACAGAAGACTGTGACGACTGGCTATAAAGCAGTTACTTCCCACTTGTACCAATTGTAGAAACAATAACATTAAAATGTAATTGTTTAGCGATTAACCATTGCTGCTAAGGATTTATATGATCTTTGTGGATTTCTTTGTAATACATCACTTTCTTGTATTTATAACTATAATAAAATGGCAATTGTGTAAAGCATTTGATTGTTAGTTTTCTACCAGCTAAACATATCAACTATGTTAACCGAACATTTTAACCTATAAGAGTAGAATAAAAATCCACATAAACATTAGTAATTAAATAATTAACTTTGTTCTTATTTGGTAATATATAATTTGGATATATCATATTATATATATTTGGAACTGTATATAATATAATATAATATAATATAATATAATATAATATAATATAATATAATATAATATAATTACAGTTATTAGAAATAAGGGAAAATCTATTAGCTTAACAGAGCATAAGTAGCAGACACATCTCAATATCAACTGTTTAACGGAGATTATTGCATATTTTGGATGCCTTCAGCATTATTTGACAATGAAGAAAGAAATAAAAGTCAGGAAAGGCCATTGAGTTAGAAGGTGTGTCCAAACTTGTGACAGATATCGTATGTAAGCTAAAGCATTCAATTGTATAGGAATACAATTTTGAGTCATTTCTAGTTGCTATTGTGAACCAGAAGAATATGAAATTGACGAAACACAATTTGTGATGGCAGTCAGGGCTTAATTTGAGAGGGGATGCAGAGGGATGCACCTGTCGCAAAAACCACCCCCACTGCAAAACCACCATCCCCCTTACCATCCCCTTTATACTAATAATGCTGTGTATTATGTACAATTTGTCATGAAAATTAAACATTAAAACTCTCTATGTATGATCATTTATGAACATAAAATAACATCAATTAGCCAATCAGAATTCAATACTGTAACGCCCTGCTCACAAGCTCACGCTAGGTTCATCATTTTTCTCTCTGTTCGCATTTACGCAATGGCCAAGAGAACAGTTCAACCACAGCTTTTGACATATTTCAGAAATAAGAGAACTGAAGGTATGATACATACAGTATGCACAAATCCTCTCAGTAGAGACGCGATGAAAAGGACGGATTCAGTTTAATACGTGAGTATCTGTACCCAATTTGTGTCATTTCATTCTCAATTTAAAGAAGAGGTTTTGTTTTTTCATTAGACTTTGTGGCTTCACCCCTACATGCTTGGATACAAATGGGTCAAAAATAGATTTTCATACCCCAGAATAGTAATTTGATTATTTGTGTGCATGTGTGTGTGTGTGTGTGTGTGTGTGTGTGTGTGTGTGTGTGTGTGTGTGTGTGTGTGTGTGTGAGAGAGAGAGAGAGAGAGAGAGCCTGTTGCATAGTAATACAAAACTAAAGTACTATTAAATTATGTAATTACTAATGTTTATGTAGATTTTTATTCTACTCTTATAATCGTCCCCAGATGAAAGCCATGGAAAGGATCAAATGATAGTTTTGACAGATGCATGTTTAAATGCATGTTTTGTTTTGATAGCTCCAAGTTGATTTAATTAAGCTTATATTTTGTTAACTGTTCTTAAATATGTGACTAAATACATAAAAACTAAATAAATACTTGACCATACCATCTTGAATTTTTTTTTATTATTATTATTATTTTTTTTTACAATTCAACCACTGATGACTGTACGTGCACTGTAGGCTGTGACAGAATTCTGCTGTATGTCATGGATTTAAACTACATCTATCTGTGTTAAACATGTGATTCCCAGCTATTAATCTTTTTACTCTCCTCCCGGGGCTTTATATCTCTTCTGGAACAAAGTGCAATAAAATCATAATAAAGTGACATGATTTAGCTAAACAATCTATTTTTATTTTTACACACTAAAGAAAATGATTAACATTAAAAAAAAAAAATCATTGCAATTTAATCATTGTAAAAATACACCCAGATACCTTAAACATATCTTAAACAATGTGCATTTTGAATTCATTTTATCAAGGGTTCATGAAAGGCCTCTGTACCATTCTGTTGTAGGTCCAAAATGCAATGTCATTGTGACGTCTGCCTAATAATGCGACTGAAAGGGGGGGGGGGGGGGGGGAAGAAGCGTGTAGCTGACAACTAGACACTTACTGTTGGACTTTGGGTTTTGCTATCCAGTTGTTGCTTGCGTATATATGAACAGCCCTGGTTACACTCCCAGGCATGTTAGACTGTGAAAAAATTCAGCAAGGAATATCTACAAAGAGGTAAGCTGGAGAACATTAATAAAAAAGCTAAAACGCTTGTGTGTTGGAGTTTTAATACATACACTTTCTTTGTGTGTGTGTGTGTGTTTTTTTATATAGCTAAAGACAACAAAGATGAAGGTATTACTCGTGTTTGCATTTGTGGCATTGACAGGTAAATGTGTATTTCCATTCAGTAATCTTTCCATGGCTTTTATTTACCACATATAAATCAATGATAATGCTTCAAATCAATTTTTAAAGGCTATACTGAGGCAATTATTATATTAGTGCTAATAATCTATATGCATTTCTGTGCCCCCAGGTTGCCAAGCCAATTTATTCCTTGCTGATGAGCCCAAACCACACATGGAGAAACTGACTGATGCTCTCTGGGACTATGTCGTCAAGGCAACACGCACTGCTGAGGACACACTGAAAACAATCAGAGAGTCTCAACTGGGACAGGAAGTCAAGTAAGTTAAAATGGCATGAGCTTATTGTTATACCGTTACTTTTATAAGTCCTATTTACCTATAAGTTTGCATAATTTTGCTTTTTACTCGATAGTACTCGAATTACAGAAGGTGCTAATGTGGCCAGTCAGTATGCTGTCACTCTTCAGAAACAAATGAGCCCACTGGCCCAAGACATCATGGCCAAAATCACCAAGGAGACTGAAGTTCTGAGGGAGAGTCTGAAGAAGGATCTGACCGATGTAAGAGACAAACTGGATCCCTATGCTGAGGATCTCAAGACCCAAATACAGCAGAGAGTGCAGGAGCTGAGAGCAGCTGTTGGTCCCTATGCTGAGTCGTTTGACTCTGAAGCTCTGAAAGCCACTGTGCTGCAGACGATTGAGGAGAAAGTGAAGGACCTGCAGTCCAAGCTGGAGCCCTATACTAAAGAACTCGAACAGAAAGTCAAAGAGCACCTGCCGGAATTCCAGAAGACCGTGGCTCCTCTGACTGAGGATCTTCACGCTAAGATTGCTTTGGTTCAGCAGGGTCTGGCTCCCTATGCTGAGGACGTGAGAGAGAAACTCGACCCCTACGTCCAAAACCTGAAGGACCAGCTCACTTCTCTTTATGAGGCCTTCACCAAGACTAGATAAATACCACGGACACTATTTTCTATTCACTAGACTGTTTTCTTTTCTCACCCCAAACAATATCAAATACTTAATTTTATATTGCATATCAGAAGAACACACCTTAAACAGTGGACTTTATCAGCTTGTTAACAATGCAGTGAGATGTTCCCACCAGTTTGAAAAATTGCTAAAATATAATTGTGTTTTTTTTTTGTTTTGTATTCTTTGTAGATGTCCTTTTTGTATATTGTTCCCATTTTTTGTATATATATAAAACCTACATGCAAACTGGCATGTTTAAAGCAAGTTATTCTTACCATACGCCATGCGTTCCTCTTGTTTCCCTAATAAATATTGGAAAAATATTAGCTTTTTTTTTTAAATCAAAAATACACTTGATAGATTTCTAACTGACAAGTGAAACTTGTTTTTCCGTTGATGCCTTTAACATGCTAAATCATAAGGATCGGATTACACTAGTCACATTTTCCAAGCTTATGATAGATAAAATATTAAACTAAATAATAGTGCGGTAGGTCTTTTGTGAATAAACCACTATTTATTTGTTAAAGAACTTAAGGTTAAAAATGTGTGATTATGTTTGTAATTATTGCTTTTTCTCTATGTTTCCTTTATGAAATGTCTCTGTAAAAATCTTTCCATTGGATAATTACTGTAAGGAATAATATGGTTCAGCTGGCAACAAGTTATTTAACCCTAATTGTTGCAGTGAGTAGCTTTTGATTTCTTAAACAACCAGGTAAAACAGAGAAACAAAAAAAAAAAAACCTGTATAACTCACAGCTTGTTCAATAGTGAATGTAAGAGCATTTACACAGACAGCACAAAGAGACCTCAAGCCTTAAGAAAACCACTTATCAGGAAGCCTAATTGGAAAAAAAAAGGCTATGTGGTCTGATGTGGTCAGCACATCAGGGTAAGAAGAGAGGCGGATGAAGTGATGCAGCCATCGTGCCTAGTGCCTCGTGTACAAGCCTCTTGGAGGGTGGTGTTATGATCTGGGGTTGCATCTGTTGGTCACGTCCAGGTTCCGCAACATTATTTTCAAGAACAATATGGTCGGTTAACTACCTGAACGTGATGAATGACCAAACAATTTTTTTCATCTTTGATCGCACGGGTATATTCCAAGATGACAAAGCCAGGATTCCCCAGACTCAAATTATCAAAGAGTGGTTCATGGAACATGAGGCATCATTTTTACACATAGATTGGATTGAGGAGGCTTTATTCAATTCAATTCAATTCAATTCAATTCAATTCTATTCAATTCTATTCTATTTTATTTCTATAGCGCTTTTAACAATGGTCATTGTCTCAAAGCAGCTTCACAGAAATGAAAAGAAAATGAAAAAAATTTATGGAAGTGTATACAGTATATGTGTAAGAAAAATGTGTCTAGATAATGAGATTGTCCCTGATGAGCAAGCCAAGGGTGACGGCGACAGTGGCAAGGAAAAACTCCCTGTGATGGCAATAGGAAGAAACCTTGAGAGGAACCAGACTCAACAGGGAACCCATCCTCATTTGGGTGATAACAGATAACAAAAATTGTATAACAACATCATGTGTGTTATGCAGCTGAAAGTTCTATATAACAGAAATGAACACAAAGTCCAGTTCAGCTCAGGGATGAGTCAGCAGACGCAGAGGGCAGATGGGCTCTGGATTACTGGGAGCTCAGGAGCAGCATGTGTAGCTCCAAACCATCATAAAGCAGAATCCAGCTGGAGCAGGTCCTTCTCTGGATGCCTCAGGAACCTCGCAGGGTTGGCTTTTGTCTAGTGAAGCTGGAACAATCTCCAATCTCCTCGATATGGGTGGAAAAATAAAGAGAGGTGAAAAGAATTAGCGTGGTTGCCATTCAGGATAGATGTACTGCTTTATGCAGCGACCCGACTCTCCCATCATCGATACGAAAATCTTGGAAAGAAATTTTTGTTTCCTTCCGTGAGCTTCCAGGCTTATTGCTGTTTCTGGGGGTGTGAGTTAATACTTAATAATTTTTTTTTATTTATTTATTTTTTTAGGAATGATTCAAACAGTTATATTGGTCACTCACAATGTTTCTTTTATCTTTCTGATAAATTTATTTAGACTTTTCAGCCTAATGATGGCTTCCTTCACCTGTATAGACACTTTAGAGTTTGAATAAACAGCGACAGTACCAAATGCAAATGTAACAATCAGAAGCACCTTTAGGACTTTTAACTACTTGATTGGTGTCACGTTTGGTGTGTTATGAGCGACATAGCCGCAGAGATTACAGTAAGTTTGAATAAAAACAGAATTCAACAAAACAGAACAGAAAACAGCATTTACCAACACAAACCATTACCAACAAACAAAACAGCGTAAACCAAAACAGCTTTCCCAGATAGAGCGAAACCAAAACAGATGCAAGAGACCGGACTCCCCCGAAACATGGCTACTTACAGCCAAATTGATTATTCACCTCGGTTTAGGTGAGTGCTCCTGTCATCTGACCAAGATGCACGCTGGGACACGGAGTCCAAAACCAAAAAGGGTCTTACGGTGCAAGGCGCCCTCTAGGGGGTAACCCTGACAATTAGTAATGGAGCAATGAGGAAACAGGCCACACCTGGCCATGCAAAAGCTTGTCAGCCATTCGTTCCATAATTTATGAGCCCCCAAATAGGCTGAATCATTTTTAATGACATTTTTAATTGTTGGGGCATAATTACAGTTGATACTTTTCTTGCCAGCAATCCTGGATAAAAACAAATAAACAAACACGATAACAACAACTATTATAGTACATTTAGTTGGAGATATTGTACACTTTCATAAACATGCATTATGTGGGGAAAATGTAAGATGATTGTAAAATGTGACGAACCCAATCAAAATCTACAAGTTTCTATGTCAGATCAAAGTTCAGAAGTACAGCAAGCTTGGCTGAATGATAGTTTATCTAAACATCCACCTGTTACCATGAGATGTCAGAATTCCCCAACTTTCATCATCTACTAGTCTAGTGCACCAAGGCACGTACAAAGTTTAAGAATCATTTTCATAAGTGGTAACAGAATCTTCTGTGTTGTCATGAGCTTTGTCTATTCTTAAAATATTCAATATCAAATCAAACGTTCAAGGAGTTTGGACAATCTCCGAATTTTTTATTGAAGTTTATACGAATTTAATTTAGTGAAGCATTTAAATTCAAAAAGGTGAAGCTTGAAGATGAACTTTTAACAGTGTTTGCATGTTATCTATGCTTTTATTAGATTTATTGTTCCCTTGACTGAACATCAGCCTCTGTAGGACCTGGAGGTCCATTTAGGTTATGATGTGGAACAGTGCTGACAGCAATGCACCACCTCCTGGACTTTGGGCTTTCAGTACAACTCATGACTCTGTACAGTATATAAACTGACTACTGAACTTGCAGTCATACACAAACAGCTGGCATCTGACAGAGCAGGTAAGAAAAAGCAGTTTGTACAGATTGTGTTGTTTGTTATATTTTGTGGTGTTAATGTCTACATGTTTATTCAGTTTATTACATCCAGTAATACATTTGTATAATTTTACAGACACAAAACAAGAATGATGAAGGGCTTTTTGGTTCTGGTTCTGGCTGTATTCGCAGGTATGTCCATTTTCTTGTATGTAATGTTAAGTAGCCTGAAAGCTGTGTAATGTTTATATCCATATTGTCAATACATAATCCTGCACCCTTAAGGACAGATAGTGCTCATTATACTAACCAAAGTTATTTTGTTCTTTCACCAGGTTGCCAAGCCAACTTGTTCTATGCTGATGAGCCCAAACCACAATTGGAGCAACTGACTGATGCTTTCTGGGACTATGTGGCCAAGGCAACACACACTGCTGAGGACACAGTAAAAACAATTAGAGAGTCTCAACTTGGACAGGAAGTCAAGTAAGGTTAAATAAATGTGTTTACTCTCTTGATTGTGTCTCAAGATATCTTTTCTCATGTATATATTTCTCCTTTTTTCACTCTATAGTACTAGAATTACAGATGGTGCTAATGTGGCCAGTCAGTATGCTGTCACTCTCCAGAACCAAATGAACCCTCTGGCCCAGGAGATCATGGCCAAAATCACCAAGGAGGCTGAAGTTCTGAAGGAGCGTCTCGAGCTGGACCTGTCCACAGTAAAAGACAAACTGGATCCCTATGCTGAGGACCTGAAGACCCAAATTCAGCAGAGAGTGGAGGAGCTGAGTGCAGCTGTTGCTCCCTACGCTGAGTCCTTTGACTCTGAAGCTCTGAAAGCCACTGTGCTGCAGAAGACCGAGGAGCTCAGGGGAAGTGTTGAGGAGAAGGTTAAGGAGATGCAGTCCAAACTAGGGCCCTACACCGAAGAGCTCAAACAGAAAGTAGACCAGCACCTGCAGGAATTCCAGAAGACAGTGGCTCCTCTGACTGAGGACCTTCAGGCCAAGGTTGCTGAGAGAGCCGCTTTGGTTCAGCAGGGTCTGGCTCCCTATGCTGAGGACCTGAAAGAGAAACTCGACCCCTTCGCCCAAAACCTGAAGGACCAGCTCACTTCTCTTTATGAGGCCTACTTCAAGACTAGTTAATTACTCCATACTTACTGGACTGTGATTTATTACCTCACTTCAAACATTAAATATCAAACACTCAATTCTATATTACATATCAGAAGAGAACACCTTAATAGTGGACGTTATCAGCTTTCTAACAATGCAGTGAAATGTTCTCACAAGAGGAAGAAATAAATATAATTGTCTTTTATTTGTGTAGTGCTGCGATGGTGTATTATTTGTAGATGTCCTTTTTGTACATTGTTCCCATTTTTTGAAAAAAATAAACTATTCTTTAACATACCCCAATGTTTCTCTCGTTCTCCAAAAAACATTGGAAATATAATAGTATTATAATATAAAATTGCTATTTTCAATAAATAAGTGATAGATTTCTAACTATTAGGTAAAACGTATTTTCCACATATACTTTTCACCAGCGGTGGAAAGAGTACAGAAATTTTGTACTCAAATTAAAAGTACTGTTACTTCAGTGAAATTTTACTGAAGTACAAGTAAAGTTACCATTATAAAAATCTACTCAAATTAAAATAAAAAGTAGCTCATAATTTTTTTTTTAACAGCGTGGGAGGGATGAGGCATTCTAGCATTTGAAAAAAGATGAGCAGATATAAATCTCAAACTAGTTGTTTTTAACTGAAGGAACACCTTTGCATAATAAAGCTGTTGCCTTTCTTGTGCTTGAAAATCAAAGTGGTCACTTAAATATGGCGTCAGGGTTCTATTTTAAACTGCATGGAAATGGTGGTATATGGCAGAAAGAACTAGTTCCAGTCATTAACTGATGAAATCTGAGGTTTGTATTGCTTTACAAAAAAAATACACACAACAGGAGGAGGATCAGGGGGGTGTTCCAGAAAGCAGGTTATGTGACATACCCGGGTAAGTGTAAGAGTAAGTTAGTGGATAACCTCAACTTTCTGTTCCAAAAACGGAGGTAACTTTCTGGGTATGTAACCATAGCAACTTACTCTCTGAAGATAACCTGCTCGGTAGCAGGTTATGTTCCAGGGTAGGTTTGTTTCAGAAGTTTATTGAGCATGACGTGCGCTTTAGATGATGATCCTGTGGATGTGGAGGCACAAATTATATGAGGTTTTTTTCGCCGGGAGAGAGTTTTAAGACCGAGTATTGATGTCTTTTCATTTCCGAACGAGTATTTAAAAGAGCGTTTTCAGTTTTCAAGAGATTCATTAATTTACTTAACACATCTCTTGAAACTGCATATTGCTAATGTCACAAATCGTGGGTCTGCGCTTAACACAGAAAACATTCTGTGTATAGCACTTCGGTTTCTTGCGTCAGGGTATTTTTTGTACAATGTGGGTGATGCAGAGCATGTAGGAAAGGCAACTGTGTGTAGAGCCGTTCGCACAGTATGTCTGGCACTTAAACACTTTTTACACACGTTTGTACAGTTTCCTGGCCATAAACCTCTGCATGTTATTAAAGAGGAATTCCACAGAGTGGCAGTTTGTCCCTTGTAGTAAAATCTATGACGTATATTTAATATGTAGTCATACTATTTATATCTATACATGTATTTATCCTGCACACACACACACACACACACACACACACACACACACACACACACAATACTTTCATATATGACTTTTTATTTCAGGGTTTCCAAATGTAATTGGGTGCACTGATGACACCCACATTCCTATTAAAGCTCCTTCAATAAACGAGGGAGTCTATGTTAATAGGAAATCGATTCATAGCATCAATGTACAGGTAACAACTTAAATTTTTTGCCTCGTTAAAATAATTTGTTCATCAGTCCAGAGAGGGCATGCGACATCATAGTGGCTTTTATTAAATTGTTTGCACTGGTCTGCTTCATTTCTTTATGTCCTGAATAACAATGAAAGTAAAATTAAAAAATGTGTGTGTGTGTGTGTGTGTGTGTGTGTGTGTGTGTGTGTGTGTGTGTGTGTGTGTGTGCTTTACATTGCTTTATATATACAACACTTTTACCATGCAACAGATTAATATTCACACATTCACTGAAGTTCTCACCTTAGGGCAGTGCTCCAGTAATTCAATTTCTAGGGTTGCTTTTTTAATGGATAGACTTTTCTTTTCCATTTGAAGCTGTATAGAGTCCATCTCCATGTCACTGTTTCTTGTTTGTTTTTGAAGATGGATCTTATACAGCTCATTTGCTGGCAACTAGAAAGGCAAAAATATTATTTAATATTCTCATTAAATAAATGAGATTCTGTCAGACAATAAAATTAAAATACGGACAACTGCACACAAGCTCTTGCACTGCTTAGACCGTGCATTGAGGTTGCAGGACCTTCATCTGTGGGCAAATCCTCAGGTATGTACTGTGAAAGAACTATGACAGTTTGTTACTCTAATGTAAAAAGGGGGCATGCATTATAATGGTACGCATCATACCTCAGTGGATCTACCAGTATTGTCCACTTCTGTCACAGCAGATGTGGTCTCTTCATCGTCATCTTCATCCTTCAGTGGAAATATTCAAGTATACATTATTTGGCAAAAAGAAAAAAATTTAAGATCTAAAAACAACTAAAGGTACCTGAGAACAAAACACTTACAACCATGACAGACTGTGTTCTTTCTTTAGGGTCCAATAATACAATGCCTCTATCAGTATCTATAAGAAAATACAACCCATAAAATTCTCCATATTATCAAAGAAAAACCAATAATGCAGGAAAAAAACATGCCAAAGTAATATAACTAAGATCACAGTAGCTTATACATCATATGCAGTTAAATAAAGTAAGCCTGCATAAAAACATTAAGCATGTCCAAGAAGCCTATAAGTGACAGAGGTAGTAATTAATTAAGTCATAGAATAAATACAAATCATAGTGGTAAACATACATTTCACCAGGTTACTTGTGGTGCATGGTGTGTGTGATGAAGTGTCCCCCGGAATGCCAGCAACCACTGGTCGCCCTCTATTAAGGGACAAGCTCCTCAGATGGGGTGAGGGGAAGTGGTGGTGGGCCCCTGCCAGTTAGACGGGCTTCAGCCTTCTTTCAATTAGCTACATGACTAAGAATATACTAAATTGCGTTTAATAAATAGTTCAGTGATCGTGTAATCGAATATAACCATTTTGCAGAATGTTTTTGTGTTTCATTTTGACTTGGCTCAAAGTTCTTCTGGCTCCAGAAGGATTACACCTTATTAAATTACAAATATAATCATACATTTTCAATTACTTTAACAAATGAATAAAATGTGTATTATCCACATTAAACCTACGTCAGTATTACATAGTTTAATACTTTTCATATATCAAAGGTTCCAAAGATGAATCCAATCCTTTAGGTTTGACATGTGAAAAGCAGAGGTGGAAAGTAACGGATTACATTTACTCGCGTTACTGTAATCGAGTAGTTTTTTTTTTGTGTACTTCTACTTTTTAATGTAGTTTTTTTAATCTGTAATTTTACTGAAGTATGTTTTGTTTAAAGTATTGTAATTCACTACATTTTAAATCATATTCGCTACTGAGTAAAACAAATGAATAAAAATGCAAAAATAATACAAATATTATGCTCTGTATAAACGCTTCGTTGCCCTCGTGTGTGTGTGTATCGTGTCCTGGTCGCGCGCCACTCCAGACTCCACTCCAGGTTTTCTGACTGTCCCCACATCGCCATCTACCTGACCTTCCACACGGTCGCTTCCGCCCTGAGAGTGACGTCATCAACCAGTGCGACCGTATATAAACCGGAGAGCGACGCAGGAAAGAGGAAAGAGATTGTGATTTTGGCGTTTTGATGTTTAGTTCTGACTTTTTGCCGCCCATTGACTTTTATTATTGTTTTGGTTGGTCTTTGTATATATTTGTAGATAATTTCACTGTATGTTTGTGCACTCACCAGTAGTATCGACGTGGCTGCCATTTATTTTGGGAAGAGGGAATTTATTCACTGTTTTTGGTTTAGGGAGTCAGGCAAGGTACCTGTATTTTTGTTTGTGGGTTTTTTTTTTTTCAGGTAATCTAGCTACTAAATATAAATACCATTTTGTTTATTATTTTGGCCTGGGTCTACCCTGAATCTGGCTAACTTACCATTTGGTAAATCATGTCGGTTCCAAAACACCTGAGAAGAATAAGTTTAATCAACCTCCTACTGGTTACCCAGAGTTAATTCGCGTGCACGGTGCATCCATAAAGACATTTTCAATGGATCACCGATTTCACGATTTGAAATGGAAAATCAAAGTGAAAAAGTAGCGCGGCATACTTCACAGTGGCGGAGTTGGAGGTTTTAATGCACGCATGTGAGGAATTCAAGCCAATAAAAAAGTAGTACGGCTGCATCGGTTAAAGAAAGAGTTGGTTTGGCAAAAAATAATGGACAGAGTAAATGCGCGAGTGTATTAAATTGCTAATTTGACATCACCTCCCCGCATCCTTTTGACTGTTAAATCACTATGAAAGCATTTACTTTTCCTGCCGTTCATTTCTTTAGGTTAAAATATCAATGTATATTGACTAGGAATATATGGTTTCTTATTTAATAAGGTGTAATCCTTCTGGAGTCAGAAGAACTTTGAGCCAAGTCCAAATGAAACAAAAAATTCTGCAAAAATGTTATATTTGATTACACGATGACTGAACTATTTATTAAACGCAATTTAGTATATTCTTAGTCATGTAGCTAATTGAAAGAAGGCTGAAGCCCGTCTAACTGGTAGGGGCCCACCACCACCTCTCCTCACCCCATCTGAGGAGCTTGTCCCTTAATAAAAGGTGACCAGTGGTTGCTGGCATTCATGGCACTGTCATAGTTCTTTCACAGTACATACCTGAGGATTTGCCCACAGATGAAGGTTCTGCAACCTCAATGTACGATCTAAGCAGTGCAAGAGCTTGTGTGCAGTTGTCCATATTTTAATTTTATTGTCTGACAGAATCTCATTTATTTAATTATTTTTGCCTTTCTAGTTGCCAGCAAATGAGCTGTATAAGATCCATCTTCAAAAACAAACAAGAAACAGTGACATGGAGATGGACCTTATACAGCTTCAAATGGAAAAGAAAAGGCTATCCATTAAAAAAGCAACCCTAGAAATTGAATTACTGGAGCACTGCCCTAAGGTGAGAACTTCAGTGAATGTGTGAATATTAATCTGTTGCATGGTAAAAGTGTTGTGTGTATATATAAATAAATGTAAAACACACACACACACAATTTTTAATTTTACTTTCATTGTTATTCAGGACATAAAGAAATGAACTGCACAGCAGACCAGTGTAAACAATTTAATAAAAGTAATTTTGACAAATCCAGTCTCTCAAATGTCTTCCATCTCTGTTGCCTGCAAAAATCTGTAGGGGTTCCTCTGGGCCATCTTCCTCAATACAAGCAGGGTGGCTCCCTCCTCTTATAGTGGTAATGCTGTGAAGCACAACACAAGCCACTATGATGTCTGGACTGATGAACAAATGATTTTAACAAGGCAAAAAATTAAGGACACAAAATCAAGTTGTTACCTGTACATTGATGCTATGAATCGATTTCCTATTAACATAGACTCCCTCATTTATTGAAGGAGCTTTAATGGGAATGTGGGTGTCATCAGCGCACCCAATTACATTTGGAAACCCTGAAATAGAAAGTCATATATGGAAGTATTGTGTGTGTGTGTGTGTGTGTGTGTGCAGGATAAATACATGTATAGATATAAACAGTATGACTACATATTAAATATATGTCATAGATTTTACTACAAGGGACAAACTGCCACTCTGTGGAATTCCTCTTTAATAACATGCAAAGGTTTATGGCCAGGGAACTGTACAAACGTGTGCAAAAAGTGTTTAAGTGCCAGACATACTGTGCGAACGGCTCTACACACAGTTGCCTTTCCTACATGCTCTGCATCACCTACATTGTACAAAAAATACCCTGACGCAAGAAACCGAAGTGCTATACACAGAATGTTTTCTGTGTTAAGCGCAGACCCACGATTTGTGACATTAGCAATATGGAGTTTCAAGAGATGTGTTAAGTACATTTAATGATTCTCTTGAAAACTGAAAACGCTCTTTTAAATACTCCTACGGAAATGAAAAGACATCAATACGCGGTCTTAAAACTCTCTCCCGGCGAAAAAAAACTCGTATAATTTGTGCCTCCACATCCACAGGATCATCATCTAAAGCGCACGTCATGCTCAATAAACTTCTGAAACAAACCTACCCTGGAACATAACCTGCTACCGAGCAGGTTATCTTCAGAGAGTAAGTTGCTATGGTTACATACCCAGAAAGTTACCTCCGTTTTTGGAACAGAAAGTTGAGGTTATCCACTAACTTACTCTTACACTTACCCGGGTATGTCACATAACCTGCTTTCTGGAACACCCCCCTGATCCTCCTCCTGTTGTGTGTATTTTTTTTGTAAAGCAATACAAACCTCAGATTTCATCAGTTAATGA
>JAAGKR010010357.1:15000-23047 GCA_011419295.1 Clarias macrocephalus | reverse complement strand
GTGTGTGTGTGTGTGTGTGTGTGTGTGTGTGTGTGTGTGTGTGTGTGTGTGTGTGTGTGTGTGTGTGTGAGAGAGAGAGAGCTCAAGGGGTCAGCTACACAGTGGTTTATCTAGCCTTGGCTCACAGCTCTGTTCCTACACACACACACACACACACACACACACACACACACACACACACACAGAGAACATGAGAAACAAGATCTATAATTGAGAACTGTGTGTGTGTGTGTGTGTGTGTGTGTGTGTGTGTGTGTGTGTGTGTGTGTATGCGTGCGCATGTGAGGAAGTTTGTAAATTTTAAACTGAAGTGTTTGGGAAAGTGGCGTTTCCCAGATCTGTGTGTGTGTGTGTGTGTGTGTGTGTGTGTGTGTGTGTGTGTGTGTGTGTGTGTGTGAGAGAGAGAGAGAGACACTATGCAGGCTGTGGACAGACTCGTGCAGTTCCGCTGTGTGTGTAAACACGTCCACAGCAGCACAGCTCTAGTTAGCTTTAGCTTTAGCATTAGCGTTAGCCTAAGCCACAGATTTGCTAATGTCTCTCACTCAGCACCGGCTGTGTCCCAAATCATACACTCTTTCTGCACTTCAGAGAAAGAGAGTGTGTGTGTGTGTGTGTGTGTGTGTGTGTGTGTGTGTGTGAAACATATGGTAATTATTATTATAATAATTTTTTATAATAATTTTTTTTTCATGTTTGTGTCCATTGAGTAACACCGGCTCCGTCCCAAACCTCTCACTAAAATTAAGAGCGTACACTGCACACTGTATGAGACAGGATGTGTTTTCAGATGCAGAACGTTTGTGTGTGTGTGTGTGTGTGTGTGTGTGTGTGTGTGTGTGTATTAGTAGACATCCTGTCTTCTGTTTCTCTGATTCCTGTTTGAGGGAAGTAAAGATCAGATACAGGAAGTGCCCTCAGACCAGGAGCTACACTGAGCATGTGCACCCCCGCTGCTCTCACTGAGGGGAAGTGACATCACGGTCGATGACACGGATCCTCTATTCTGCTAGTCTCTCAGCGTGTACACACACACACACACACACACACACACACACACACACTGACTCTCACTGACACTCATTCTGTAGCTCACTGACTCTCCATCTTATTCCCTAATTCAAACTGACCCTGAGTGTCATTCAGCCTGACTCTGACTCAGCACCGACTGACTCTCGTTGATTTTCCGATTGATTTTCATTATGACTCTGAAACAAACTCGCTCTGACTCAAGGCGACTCTGACTCTCATTTTAACTGACTCTGATCCTAAATGATTTTGAATTGATTTTGAATGATGTTAAATTACTTTTATTTTTAATCAAACTCACTGTGACTTTAAAATAAACTCACTCGGACTGACTCTCAGTATCACCCACACTGCCTTCGTGACTCAAACTGACTCTGAATCGGACTCTTTCTGGTCCTGAATCAAACTAAAATGATTCTAAACAAATCTTTATTGGATTCTCATTTTTTACTTTTTGTTTGCATTTTTTTATATCGTGTTTATTGATTTTACCTAAATTTTACAAAAATGAACCAAAGCAAAACAAAAGGGAAAACCACCGGAGAAAAAAGAAACACAGCGGCCGGAGTAAAAAACACATAAAGAGAGAAATAAGGAGCAGTGAGGATATTAAAGGAGTGTCGTGTGAGAGCGAGCAGGGACGGATCTCTGGGGGTTCGTACTTCTGTCTGTCAGTCATCTGTTGGGTGGATGAGGTTAAGGGGAGATTGAGGGGGGGTTGTGTCGCAGGGTAGCAGTATGAGTTGCAGCAGTCAGTACAGGGAACAGGGCGTGGCACTCTTTATCACACCTTTGCTGCAGGACAGAGGGCTCGACATGCACCGATTTATCTGTCCATCCTTCCACAGTAGCAGAAGAAAACCTCCAGAGTTTGTGGCACAGGGACATTTAGTGACCTCAGCACACGGGCCTGATGTTTAAACACGGGACACAAGTTAAAAGCGTAAAGCTGCTTTATCTGTTCCACACACAGTTCAGTCCTGTCCCAGTTTCATTCCTCTAGCTGCTGGTTGAAGGTTCTGCTGAAGCGTTCTGAGGTTCCCCCACTATCTTCATGACATGCAGTGCAGAACAGCCCCAGACCACGATGCTACCACCACCAGCACCATCAGCAGCACGCTTAGCGCCTGCTACAGTGTTCTTGGGGAAAGTGAATGCCTCATATTTGCTCCTCCTAACACACCTCTGGTCCAAACATTGCTCCAGCAGACCTTCTCTTTGTCCATGTGTTGAGCTAAAAACTTTACTTGAAGGTGTGGATTTTGAAGCAGGAGCTTCTTCCCACCATTCTTTCAGTTCACACTTGACTGGTGACCGTGTCACTGGTGTTCCAGCAGCTTCCAGTTCCTGGTGGTTCCAGGTTTGTTTAATGATAAAGAGAAGAGTCTGTTGAATGGAGTGAACTGATCTGCAGATGTTTAGAGATGGTTCTGAGAGACGTTCCTGACTTCTGTGCTTCTACCATCCGCTTTCTCAGATCTGCACTAACAGGAAGGTCTCGAGTTGGACACAAGTCATGCAGCACCAATGAGTTAATATACTCCAAGTGTGTGTGTGTGTGTGTGTGTGGGGTTGTGTGTGTGTGTGTGTGTGTGTGAGAGAGCTTCTGAGTGTAGCTGTACATCGTTTAACTGTTTATGTTCATACTGTACAAAACAACTTACAGATAAATTAATATTCAGTGTACCAGATGCGGAGCGCTGTTTCTTATGAGATTGGACATTTCCCACAAACCCTTGATTGATTAAATGATCATTTGTGCACAGAAGGGGGTGGGGTTTGTCTCACACCTCAGGGGAGGAGGTACGAGTGTTTGTCCTGGAGTGAACCATCCTCGCTCTCTCTCTCCATCAGATTCAATACAGGCGGTCCTAAAGGTGACGGCAGGTCTGGATTAAAACATTGATGAAACAACCAACAGTAAGGGCGTCTCCCTGTGTGTGTGTGTGTGTGTGTGTGTGTGTGTGTATGTGTGTGTGTGTGTGTGTGTGTGTGTGTGTGTGTCTGTTTTTTCCCTGAGCGACGATGCTTTTGATCATGAGGCAGCATGTGATGCTCCTCCCTGAAGCCACACGTCACTCGAGCGGCTGAACTGCGCTGACTTTTTCCCGATGCGGGTCTAATCCCGAGCGCCGCGCGGTGGGATTGTCCTCAGCGTCAGGGTCTTCTGTCTCCTGTTTACGCTTCAGGGTACAGCGTCATCGTACGAGGGGCCGGAACACACACCTGAGTGTCGCACTGAAGTGTGTGTGTTGTCTGAAACTACACAGTATTTAGTATTCTAGCTGGTGGTTTAGGGTGTAGCCATGGACAGAAAGCTGTCGTCATGGTAACTGTGGCTGTTTAAGATTTAACTAGCCAGCTAGCTAACAAAGCACGCTAATTAAGATACAACACAAGCAACCAAACATTTGGACGTAGTGTTTAGTCCATGATGTCATTACAGCTCTCTCTCTCTCTCACTCACACACACACACACACACACACACACACACACACACACACACACACACATGCACTTTTGATCGTTATTGATCTACAACGCGGGAGATACTGTGAAAGGTCTCTCTCACGCTGTGCTTTGTGTGTGTGTGTGTGTGTGTGTGTGTGTGTGTGTGTGTGTGGTATCAGTGTAGTATAATCAGGATCAGAACAAAAATACCCTAAAGGTGATAGTGAAGACACACACACACACACACACACACACACACACACACACACACACACACACACAGATATTGGAGGAGACAGGCAGTGTTGATGACATCACGTTGTAAACAATGGGCCGTGTCTGTGTTTTGCTCCGGTTAGCGTGATTGTGCCGAGCGTTCACACTGATCAGTACTGAGGAGACTCAGCTTCACGTCCACACACGATGCTCTCATCTCACTCCACCCACCTCATCTCACCCCGCCTCACCTCTCCCCGCCCCGCCTCACCTACCCCGCCTCGCCTCACCCCACCTCATCCCACCTCACCCCGCCTCTCCCCGCCTTGCCGCACCTCACCCCACCTCACCCCGCCTCTCCCCGCCTTGCCGCACCTCTCCCCGCCTCACCCCACCTCACCCCGCCTCTCCCCGCCTTGCCGCACCTCACCCCACCTCACCCCACCTCTCCCCGCCTCTCCCCGCCTCACCCCGCCTCTCCCCGCCTTGCCGCACCTCACCCCACCTCTCCCCGCCTCTCCCCGCCTCGCCGCACCTCACCTCTCTGCTGATTCCATTAAAACTGTCATTCTGGAAGTATTCCGATTTTATAAATATCAGGATTCTTTATTACATTTTTTTCAGATTTGGTTACAATTTTAAACCTTTAAAGTTTAATGTGTAATTAAATGTATTGCATTCCTTGTAAAATTTGTTTTCTCATTTAAAACCCAAGTGCAGCGTTTAAACACTACAAACTAACTTCAAATACAAGAGTTTAACATTTAACTTCTAATTAAACACAAAGCTACACTGTTACTGAGCCGCGCGTATCTCTGTTACATCAACAATAAATGTTATTACTAAACAAACTCGGCGAATAATTCACTCCTACCACACTGGATGAACGTGTATGAATATTTCAGAGAGCGCCACCTGTAGGATTATAAAGAAACTGATGTTTTACCTCCTCAAACACCTCCAGAGTCTCAGAATTGAGCATGCGGGTTGAGTGGCTATGAATCTAACACATGCGACGCTCTGAAGCTACTGCGCTCGGGACAGAGTGGTTTATATCTGAGGCTGATCGGCGATCAAACTGAAAACCAGGCGATTCTGGTCACAACCGGTTCATCTCTATTATAAACGTGAAAATAGTTTGTAAAAAAAATGGATTGTGGAGTCAGTGTGGAGGTACGTCAATCAGCACACAAACGAATTATTATTCATAACTGGATCGATCTGACCCCCCCCCACACACACACAATTGAGAACATGTGTACTCTGATCTGATGTCTAAGTGTGAAGGCAGTGTTAGAGTCAGGGTGAGTTTTATTTAGCGTCTGAGTCAGAGTGGGGTCGATTCAGAGCTTCATTGGGACACAGAGCAGAGTCACATTCACATTTATTCCAAGTCAGGGCTTCATTCATAATTAGAGCTTGAGTCAGACTGATTCAGAGTCAGAATGAATCTGATTTCTGATTTGGATTCCGAGCCAATAAATTCATATTTCAGTGGAGGAGTGAATTAGATTCTCACCCCAAACTGAATCAGCCATCCGTCTGAATAAAGCAAATAATTACTATCTTACCGTGTCACACTGCTCTGTGTGTGTGTGTGTGTGTGTGTGTGTGTGTGTGTGTGTGTGTGTGTGTGTGTGTGTGTGTGTGTGTGTGTGTGTGTGTGTGTGAGTGTGTGTGTGTGTTTAAGGATATTTTAAGTCTGTGCTTATGTGTGTGAAAAACAGCCAGGAAGAGAGGGACGTGTGTGTGAGACAGAGTGTGTGTGTGTGTGTGTGTGTGTGTGTGTGTGTGAGAGAGAGAGAGAGAGAGAGAGAGACTAGTAGAACAGTAAAGTCATTCTTTTGCTGCTTTAGATTGTTGTGCAACTCACATGACCTGCACTGCCCTCTGTACAGCTTACATCACTGCCTGTCTGCCTCTCTATGTGTCTGTCTGCCTCTCTCCCTCTCGGTGTCTGCCTCACTGTGTCTGCCTCTCTCTCTCTGTCTGCCTCTGTCTATCCGTCTGCCTCTCTGTGTGTCTGTCTGCCTCTCTCTTTGTCTGCCTCTCTCCCTCTCTGTGTCTGCCTCTCTCTCTGTGTCTGTCTGTCTGTCTGTCTCTCCATTTGTCTGCCTCTCCGTGTCTGTCTGTCTGTCCCTCTCTTCATCGTTTTTTCTCTCTCTTTGTCTGCCCCTCCATCTTTTTGCCTCCCTCTGTATGTCTGTCTGCGCTCTCCATCTCTCTCTCTCTCTCTCTCTCTCTCTCTCTCTCTCATATATAGATATAGATAGATAGATATTAAATTTGCAACCCTAGCTTAAACAAACGCTGCCATGTTCTAAGTTGTTTAAAACATCTGGATGGAAATTCTTATCCATCATCATATTCATCTTCTGATGATCTCAAGCACAGATCTATTCAGTGTAAAAGGATCACCCCTCCTAAAAATGACTTGTAAACTCATCAGGAGAGACTAACCACCTTCTCAAAGGTGGCACACAAAGCTTTGCACATCTGGACTTTGTCCACTCTGCTTTACAGAACTGCTCAAGTTGAGTTAAATGTGATGGTTGCTGTTTGGATGGATGGACTGCAGACTTCAAGTCATTCCACAGATTTTCACTGGGGTTTAAGTCTGGACTCTGACTAGGCCATGCAAGGACATTCACCTTTTTCTCCTTCAGCCACTGTGGTGTCAATTTTGCTGTGTGCTTTGGGTCATTGTCATGTTGGAAATTAAACCTTCTTCGCATTGACAACTTCCTGGCAGAGGGCAGCAGATTTTCGTCCATTTTCTTTCTATCCTGAGAAGTGCCCCAGTCCCTGCTGCAGAGAAACACCCTATAAGAGGATATTACCTCCTCCATGCTGTACTGTAGGAATGGTGTTGGATGGTGAGATGTGTTGGATTTCCACCAGACACATCGCTTGGTGTTGTGGCCAAATAATTCAGTTGAATTTGTGATGTTGTCACATGCACGCAGTAGAAATGACTTTGTCATAAATTTATGCAACTGCTTCAGAGTTGCTGTTGGCCTCTTGGTAGCCTCTCTGACCAGTTTACTCCTGGCTCTTTCAGCCAGTTTGGGACAATGACCTGATCTAGGGAGGGTAGTTTTTAGGAGGAAGTGATCCATTTCCAAATCAATGATTCTTTTTTTAAATATTTTTTATTTTATTTTATTTTCTGACATGTTGGAGGTGATTGTGATTATTTTAAAGAGGTCTGATTCTTTACTGACTGAATAATTTAGTAAAATTAGACAGCTATCTAAATTAAGAGAACTGTTTCTTGGGTAAAACTAAGGTAAAACTTTAATTACAACTTATAACTTTTGCTCAAATTTAGTTTAAAGTTTATTTGTTTAAGTATTGTTGGAGTGACAAACTTATTCTCAAAAGTGATCATACTTTTTTATTTATTTATTTTTTTAGATTGAAGTTAAGTTATAGCTGATCTTCTGTTACAGGTAACTTATCTCTCTGCCTAGTTACCAGACAGCCAAAGTTAATGTGTGCAGCGCATTGTGCCAGTATTTATGCGATTAACTTGTTTTCTTGCATGTCTTGTTGCTTATTTGTTTATGATCCTGATACTGAATCACTGAGTTTTGCCTGATTCAGGTTTGATGTTGTATGGATGTTCTTTCTAAATAGCTAACAAACAGCTATTTATTGTCATGGTAACTAAAATAGATCATGTATCAATATTTTATGTTTTGTAATTCTATAAACAAACCTGACAAGCTAAAGTTTTTAGTTTGGATTTGGTATACAAGTGGATCAGATTTGTATTTTTTTTTTTTTACTTCTTTGGATATCCAATCTGTTGTTTTCTGAGACAAGAAAACCTTTGATCTTGAAAATCTTTAGTTTCTATGGTAACCATAGACAGCGTGATGACCTTAGACAGCGTGTGTAGATCGACTGACCCACATAAGCTCTGTGGTGAGTAGAGCATAGCTTTAGGCCCTGCTAGCCAGCTAAGCTACTTTAACTCGCATTAGTGCTAAGAAAAAACGCTGCTAAGTACATTTATAGTTGTTTGTGAGAAATGGTTAAATGATAAACGAGCTAACAAACAAGCAAACAAACAGACTCCTCATTTCTGTTATAATAACTGTTAATTATAACCAGTTTAGAGCCGACAATCAGTGTTAACTCAGACTCGGCTAACCAGTGCATTACTGCTGTGTGTGTGTGTGTGTGTGTGTGTGTGTGTGTGTGTGTGTGTGTGTGTGTGTGTGTGTGTATGTATATAGATGTAATGAGTCTTGGTTTCAGTTGGGGCCAAGACTCGGAGAATTTCTGTGTGTGTGTGTGCGCGCGTGCGTGCGTGTGTGTGTGTGTGTGTGTGTGTGTGTGTGC
>JAAGKR010010357.1:0-10000 GCA_011419295.1 Clarias macrocephalus | reverse complement strand
TGAGGTTCTGTTGGGATGTTGCTCCACAGAGAGAGCGTTTCTATGCCACTCCTCTCCTGTGTGTGATTAATTATCACTTTTTCAGAACTTTTCCTTCTTCTTTCAGTTATTTTGTATTTTTGGGCGACTTCACACAAACAACATACAGGAACAGGATTATATATACAGTATATACACGACTAACATGTTACAACAACAATAATAATAATAATAATAACTGAATATTTTAGGAAAGCGAGGTACTGACCCATCAAACATGAGTGTCATTGTACATGAATATGTGATTAGACTGTGTGTATGTGTGTATGTGTGTGTGTGTGTGTGTGTGTGTGTGTGTGTGTGTGTGTGTGTGTTTGATTAGACTCGTGTGTGTGTGTGTGTGTGTGTGTGTGTGTGTGATTAGACTGTGTGTGTGTGTGATTAGACTGTGTGTGTGTGTGTGATTAGACTGTGTGTGTGATTAGACTGTGTGTGTGTGTGATTAGACTGTGTGTGTGTGTGATTAGACTGTGTGTGTGTGTGATTAGACTGTGTGTGTGTGTGTGTGATTAGACTGTGTGTGTGATTAGACTGTGTGTGTGATTAGACTGTGTGTGTGATTAGACTGTGTGTGTGTGTGAGATTAGACTGTGTGTGTGTGAGATTAGACTGTGTGTGTGTGATTAGACTGTGTGTGTGTGTGTGATTAGACTGTGTGTGTGTGTGATTAGACTGTGTGTGTGTGAGATTAGACTGTGTGTGTGAGATTAGACTGTGTGTGTTTGATTAGACTGTGTGTGTGTGATTAGACTGTGTGTGTGTGATTAGACTGTGTGTGTGTGATTAGACTGTGTGTGTGTGTGTGTGATTAGACTGTGTGTGTGATTAGACTGTGTGTGTGTGTGATTAGACTGTGTGTGTGTGTGAGATTAGACTGTGTGTGTGAGATTAGACTGTGTGTGTGTGATTATACAGTGTGTGTGTGTGTGTGTGATTAGACTGTGTGTGTGTGTGTGTGTGATTAGACAGAGTGTAATTTGACAGTGTGTGTGATAGAACATGATTACAGAGTGTGAGATTAGACTGTGTGTGTGTGATTAGACTGTGTGTGTGTGATTAGACTGTGTGTGTGAGATTAGACTGTGTGTGAGATTAGACTGTGTGTGTGTGTGAGATTAGACTGTGTGTGTGTGAGATTAGACTGTGTGTGTGAGATTAGACTGTGTGTGTGAGATTAGACTGTGTGTGTGAGATTAGACTGTGTGTGTGAGATTAGACTGTGTGTGTGAGATTAGACTGTGTGTGTGAGATTAGACTGTGTGTGTGAGATTAGACTGTGTGTGTGAGATTAGACTGTGTGTGTGTGATTATACAGTGTGTGTGATCAGACAGAGTGTGTAATTGGACATGAATGTGTGATTAGACTGTGTGTGTGTGTGATTAGACAGAGTGTAATTTGACAGTGTGTGTGATAGAACATGATTACAGAGTGTGTGATTGGACGTGAATGTGTGATTGGACAGAGAGTGTGATCAGATAGAGTTAAATTTGACATTGTGTGTGAATGGACATGAATGTGTGATTAGACGTGAGAGACGTGAGAGTGTTAATGGACATTTTGAATGGACATGAGTGTGGGATTAGACTGAGCATTTGACAAATTGTTATTTCATATGAGTGTGAGATTATATATGTGGGTTTGATTTCATGAGTGTGTGATTAGACTGTGTGATTAGACATGAGTAAGTGTGTGATTTGATTTGAGTGTGTGAATAGACATAAGGGTGTGATTAGACGTGATTTCGTTTTGTGGATTTTTTTCTCTAACCTCATGCAGTTCCATGGAAGCGAAGCTGCTCATTGGTCGGTTGCTGTAGTGTGACCTCGGACGTCATCAGCTGGTGGTTGAAAGTTTCACAATTTAATCTGAAGTTGTTCAAAGAGTTTATTTTAGTGCTTGGATTTTTTTTACTAAAGATTTTTAATATATGGCAAACGTTAGGGCAAAACCTTTGATATTGATGTTTCTCATTATGGTGCAACCTGTAAACATTCCGTCCTCCTGAGTGTTGTAGACGTCTGATCTCACAGACACCCACAGACACTCACACAGACTCTGACCAAATCCGGCAAAAATCTGAGATTTAACTGTAAAGGTTTATCTGTAAGTTTATGGATCACATGGCCACGTGGTAAACGTGGCCATGGCTTAAGATACCACTTGACACTGAATTGCTGTATCATATTGAAATGACTCATGAATCATATGTGCTTTGAATCTTTTGGCTGGTTTAAATGACTTTATTTAAATGTTGTGTTTCAGAGCTCGCTGACCGAGGTACAGTTTGGACCAATGAAGTTATATGAAGATCAGATTCAGGTAATAAGTGAGTGTGTGTGTGTGTGTGTGTGTGTGTGTGTGTGTGTGTGTGTGTGTGTGTGTGTGTGAGAGAGAGAGAGAGAGAAGGTTATACTGTAGCTGTTTCCTTTGCCTATGTGGGAAGTGAATTTTCGTGGGAAAGCTCTGCTTGTGTGTGTGTGTGTGTGTGTGTGTGTGTGTGTGTGTGTGTGTTTGGAATTCTGCTCAAAGCTCCTCCAATCAGCTGCGGCAGATGAAATCCCAGTGGTTTCCATGGCTACCAAACCAAACAACAACAACAGTAATGTGCCTTAGAAGGAAAAAAGGAGAAATGGAAGAAGAGAAAAGAAAGAAACATTAATGGAGAGAAGAGCGAAAGGAGGGAATCTGTACGAGAGAGACAAAGAAGTGGAGGACTGGTGGGAAAGATAGGAAAGAATAAAAACATAAACATCAAAGGCAAACAAGGAGGAAATAGTGTAGTAAAAAAGAAAAAAAAGGAGAAGAGAGGAAAGAAATGAATAGATAGAAGGTAAAAGGCAGTGGTGTAAAAGAAGCAAAGAATGAAAGAGTAGAGTTGATGGGGAGGAAAAAACAGGAGAAAGAGGGAATAAAGAACAAGATGAAATAAGATAAAAGAGAAATGTAAAAATGAAACAGTCAGAGATAAGGAGAGAAAGAGAGGGAAAGGGGGAGCGAGAGGGAAGGAGAAGTGTCATGGTTTGTAATGGTTTCATTCTATTGTACAGGATCACTCTGTGTGTGTGCGTGCGTGTGTGTGCATGTGTGTGTGTGTGTTTTCATTAACTCCTATTCTCTATGGTGCACGCTGTGAACTGCTGCTAGGCTGAGACTGAATGTGTCAAGCACACACACACACACACACACACGCAGGCAGGCAGACAGACAGACAGACAGACGTGGAGAGAGACTGACTGACAGATAGACAGCCAGAGATACAGTTGGGAAGACATACAGACACAGACGGAGACACAGACAGCAACAGACAGATAGACAGACAGAGACCCAGACATAGAGACACACAGACATAGAGACATAGAGACACACAGACAGACAGAGACCCAGACATACAGACATAGAGACACACAGACAGACAGATACCCAGACATACAGACATATACACAGACAGACAGAGACCCAGACATACAGACATATACACAGACAGACAGACATAGAGACACACAGACAGACAGAGACCCAGACATACAGACATATACACAGACAGACAGACGTAGACAGACACAGACAGACAGAGACCCAGATATACAGACACATGTACAGACAGACAAAGACCCAGACGGACAGACAGGTGAACACACAGAAAGACAGACAGAGACACAGACAGACAAAGACCCAGACAGACAGACAGAGACACATGTACAGACCGACAGACAGACCCAAGACATACAGACACATATACAGACCGACACAGACCGAGACCCAGAAGGACAGACAAAGACCCAGATGAACAGACAGGTGGACACACAGAAAGACAGACATATAGACAGACAGGGACACAGACAGACAGACCGAGGGACAGAGACCCAGACAGACAGACAGGCAGACAGACAGAGACACATGTCCAGACAGACAGACAGACAGACAGACAGACAGGAATGCTGCTGTACTGAATGCTGGTGTTAATTGCTGTAGGAAAGCGACACCAGGTGATTTCCTTTTCCTGTTTTTGTCATTCATCCTCACGGCTGATCTGACGTTCCTTCCACACTCACGTGTTCTCACACACACGTACACACACAGACACACGTACACACACATACACATGTACACATACACATTAGTGTGATGTACACTATGCACATTGTAAGGAACAGTGGTAGCGCAGTGGTCATAGGAGTGTGTGAATGTGTGTGTATTGTGACTTGCAGCAGGACAGACAGAGACACTGCCTCAGTTCTAGCTGAAGAGCAACAATAACACCGCTCTGTTCATTCTCTTACTTTATTTGTGTGTGTGTGTGTGTGTGTGTGTGTGTGTGTGTGTGTGTGTGTATATGAGAGAGTGTGAGAGAAGGAGCATGAGAAGCCACTGCGTGACGTCTCCGGCTGCCTGAATGACTCATAACTGAGCTGTTCCTATTTACGCACGAGAGAGCGAGAGAGGCAGAGCAGGACAGTGAGAGAGTGTGTCATAGTGTGTGTGTATGTGTACTGTAATGTGTATGTATACTCTAATGTGAGAGTGTATACTGTATGTGTGTAAACTGTAATGTGTGTGCGTTAATGCGAGTGTATTTATTGTATGTATTGCCAAGTGTAACAAGTGTAAAATCTGAGAATATCTGTCCCTCTTCTTCTCGCTCTGCCCGCCTCGGGCAGTTAAGTGTGGCATTGGTGGCAAGCAGGGGTGTATCAATACTCTCTACTCATGGTTTGTCTTATCCCACTGTACAGCCTCACACTTTGACGCTTTCTAGATCTTATAGAATGCAAAATATTGTGCATGTGTTTTCTTGCATATAAAACAAAACCAAATTCTCCCAAAATGTTGATGAATTGAATAAATAAAGTCTCTGACCTGTAGTCACGTCCCCGGAGACCGAGCTTTTCCCAGGTACTAGGGAAAGATAAAGGGGCCCCAGGATAAAGTCCCCTGAATGCCTTGGTGGGTCAGGAGCAGTGTTGAGGGACGTTTACTTTTTACAGTAACTAATCACATTACAAAATGACTGTCATTAAAAAGTGATCCGTTACATTTCAGCAGCAACCTTCTGATAAAGTAACTAGTTCGAGTTCGTTTCCATTGCAGAAAATGAAAACTCCTTTGTGCTTCCTCATGCATGTTGTTTTAGTCAAGACCTTTATAATTATTCTACCATCATCACTCAGCGAAGTTTGGCCCATAATTTGTTAACTACTAACAGCAGGAACAACAGAGGGGGGCGGATTATCAGGGGCGGGGACGGGGCTTGTAGGACGACTTTCTCTCTCTCTCACACACACACACACACACACACACACACACACACACACACACACACACACACACACACACTGCTGTCTGGCTCACGGATTACATTTCTTTGTAACGCGTTACACCCAACACTGGCCAGGAGCAGAATTTTATAGTAAACTCTGTGGGAGACACCGAGCCAGTGGAGAGAATGTAAGGATTTAATCATCAATATTTTATGGTAAACAGGAATTGCAAAATTGAAAATTAAAATGTTTTTATTTCTTTATTATGAATGACATCTTGCATCGAACCTGCAGCACCGTTACAGTCTTCACACTGGTGTAGAGGCTTCTTCTGTCTATATATTTAACTCTTGGCGGATTCGTTGTCCGGATTGGGACCACTGGGGTCCGAACTGCGCAGTGGCATCACAAGCAGCTCTGATGCCACATATTTCCGCGCTGCACTTCTTTGTTCAGTTTTTGCACTGTGGTGTTGTTCTGTCATGATGGACTGTTGAATTGTCTCAGAAACGTCCACTTTTAAATCAGGTTGTCTCAGTCTCACACAGTGGGGCCAGGTGGGTTATGGATCTGCCAGTCTGCTGTAAAGAATGCTGGGTTTGTCTTAGTCTTAGGTTCCTGTGAGTTCCTGGCACTAACTGCGACCTGGATACTCCACTCCACTGGCCGCTCTGTCCTCTTTTGTGTTCTCTTATGTCTCCTTCAGATCCCATGCAGTTATAGTTACCTCTCAGATCAACCTCCTGTCGCACTCCTGGTTTCCTAGGACATTTTCATGGAGAAATGCACATGCGCCTTAGTCTATTCCCAGTTCACAGCAGTCTCTCACTGGCCTCTGAGACGTCAAGCTTACCTTGTCCCTAGTCTTCATTCCTTCTCACTGACATTCACCAGCTGCCCTCCCAAACTAAATTTCCTGGACTTGGTCTCCAGCTACAGACATCAATACTACCCCACTCCAATTCTCTGTTCACCTGGTGTCCTTCACCTTTATCTTTCCTATCCTGTCTAAACATAGTTATCAATACTTCTCACCTTCCTCAGTAGCTTTCTGTACTCATCATCTCTCCCAGACACTGATTCTGAGAAAATAAACCTGAAGTGACTTCTGCAAAGACTGCCCAACAGAGGAAAGCTGGAATCTTCTGCACAAACTCCACATCATCTTTTCTTACCTTCTGGTCCTTCCTCCATGATTGCTAAAGACCTGTTATACCTTCACTCTTACCCCAACTCTTCTTCATAAGTCCTTTTTCCTTTTTCACAATCCTAACAACACTTGCCCATTGGTTCCAGTCACGATGTCTGGATTATCTGACAAGATTTTATCGCTCTCATCACTGCTTTCAACAGAAGCTTCAAAACCATCTTGTTGTGTACCTGCTGCATTTAAGGGAGCAAGGGTTACTCTCATCCTGAATAAACCCAGCAAACATCAGCAACTACTGACCACTGACCAGTATCCCTTCTGTCTTTTCTTTTGCATATACCATTTACAGTACAATAAACTGTCTGTCCACGTCTGTCTGGTTTCAAACCAGCACATTTTTCAGAGACCGCTCTCTTGTCCATCACTGAGAACCTCCATGCTCCATGCATCAGCCAAACCATCCCCAGTTCTCATCCTCCTGTACATTTTAGCAGTGCTTGGTTGACCATGTCAGGTAATGTGAAGGGGATCAAGATCTGCTAGATGCATTCTCCCCACTGATGCCTCACAAGGCTCAGGACTTGGTCCGCTTCAGTTCTCCCTCACATACACACACATACATTTCATACCACTCCTATGCAGATGACACTCAACTCCTTCTCTCTTTCTCTTCCTCAGAACTTCATGTCTCCCAACATCTCAGCTGAAACTCAATCTCAGCATAACTGAACCACTCAACATTGCAGGTGATTCATCCCCATGTCAGGATCTTATGAACCCCGAACAGTTCTAAGATCTCACTAAGATGGTCACTGCACACAGTTTTGGGGTAGCCCTGGACTACAAGCTGTCCTTTACCTTTCACCCTGCTCTCCTAATTCGCTCATGACAAGTTCTCCTCTATAGCATCAGAACGATTTGTCTGTTTCTCTCCACCAGTAATGCTTTCAGTCGTCTCTTAGTCCCGTCTTCAGCACCTCTGTTCCTGCCTTAGGATGATAATATAATTGCTTTTAATGTGTACATGCGCGTATGATGACTTCTTCAGATATCCTGCATTCACACATAAAACACGGTGGAGTTTTGAGGAGAAGTTGTGTGACAAGGTCTGCAGGTTTTATTCTAATCTGCATGTCTTTGGACTGTCAGAGGAAACCTGAGGCGCCACTTGAACTCTCGACCCTGAAGGTGCAAGGCCACAGCGCTAATGACAACGCCATTGTGCCGCCTCATGTAAAAACTGTCTTACTGCATTCTCAGGTGTGCCCCCTGCAGGAATCCTCCAGTAAAACACGAGTAGTATATCAGCATGTTGAACATGTCCGTGACAGAGTGCTCGTGTTCAGTAAAGAAGACGGTTAGGATGGGTGTTTTTAGCAGTACGTGTGTATGTGTGTGTGTTTTTGTAGGTACTGTTGGTGTTCAGTAGAGAGGACAGTCAAAGCGGGGGTTTCAGCAGTGCGTGTGAGAAGGCAGGGTTTAAGTTCAACATCGCTCGGTCACCTGATGCAGCGTTGCACTGCTTCCTGGAGAAACACCATGACATCATCATCATCGACCACCGACATTCCAGAAACTTCAGTGGAGAGCAGCTCTGCCGGTACCCACCTGTCTGTCTGTCTGTCTGTCTGTCTGTCTGTCGTCTGTCTGTCGTCTGTCTGTCTATCACAGGATTTGATATTAACGGTACAGTGTATGTGTTTGTGTTTGCAGCTCCATCCGTGCGCTCAGCTCCTCTCAGAACACTATTATTGTTGCTGTTGTGAAAAGGTTTGTCTTACACACACACACACACACACACACACACACACACACACACACACACACACACACATATACACAAATACAATCATACAAGAATAATCATTAACAATGAATTGTGTGTCTGTGTTTGTTTCTAGGCCGGACCGTGAAGAAGCCACTGTGATGCCTCTCTTGTCTGCTGGATTTAACAGGGTGTGTGTGTGTGTGTGTGTGTTTAAGTTCATATGCACATATTTGTGTTTCTGCTAATACCTAGCACGCTGTAGAATCGTCAACACCAAGCTAACCGTCGTGTTGATTTAGGGGCGGTTCCCAAATTTGATCCCAATCACGAGAGTGTACGGAGCTCGTCAGGGCGTTTGTCAGAGCTCAGTTTGCTCACTCGGATGTTCTGCGTAGTTACTGACTAAAAAGCAGCACAGCAGCGTGTGAGCTATCTGTAGCACTTTGCTAAACACACTGAATTCCTGCGAGTCGATTCTCAACAATCATTCTCAGACCGTTAATTAAGAAGAGTGCAGGCATTTCCACTTGACCAGTAGTGCACTACAGAAGTGCACCAATGGAGTAATCTCATTTTGCTGTCAAACTGTTTGTATTCTTCCATCAATAGATCAATCAATCAATCAATCAATCAATCAATCGGTCATCTATAGATAGTTTAGTCATCTATCTGTCTATCCAGTTATCAATAACAGCACTGAATGTTCCTTGTTAGTAGTGAAGGCGTCCCAGACGATGACCTTCCCATCGTGAACGGGGAATAAAATCAGAATCAGGTGTTTAACTCCACCTTAAAGATTAACATCATCCAAGTGTTTGCATCTTCCTGTTTTATTTCTTTGTCTATTTATTTATTTATTTGTTTGTTGCATATTTAAACAGGCCATTTATGCTTAAAAACCTTCCAATGTGGGTGAATTAAGTAGATTGTGCAAAGAAGAGTGGGCCAAAATTCCTCCACAGTGATGTAGAAGATTCTTTGCCAGTTATCACAAATGTTTAACTGCAGTTGTCGCAGCTGCCAAGGGTGGCAACAACCAGTTATTAGGTTTAGGGGGCAATTACTTTTTCACATAGGTCCAGGTAGGCTTGGACAGCTTTTTGTCCTTAATAAATAAAATTGTCATTTAAAAAACTGCATTTTGTCTTTGCTCAGGTTATCTTTGTGTAATACTAAAATCAGTCTGATCATCTGAATCTTTTAAGTGAAACGAATATGCGAAAAAAGGGAAAAAAGGAAATCATGAAGGGGCAAATACTTTTTCACAGCACTGTATACAGGTAGAGCGTTAAACTTCCACTAACACTGTAGTGCACTTAACTAGTGAGGATGGATGATTTGAGTTTAAACTGTTCCGGAATGTAGGAAAAGTCCCTTACCCTGTGTGTGTGTGTGTGTGTGTGTGTGTGTGTGTGTGTGTGTGTGTGTGTGTGTGTGTGTGTGTGTGTAGCGCTATATTGAGAACTCCAATGTGATGGCCTGCTACAATGAACTCATCCAACTCCACCACGGAGAGATCCGTGCTCAGATCAAACTCAGGTAGGAAGTCCCTTACACACACACACACACGCACGCACGCACGCACACACACCTTACCTAAGCATAGTTGAGAGTCACAGGTTGTGTGTGCTTAAATATTTAAATCATGAGACTGTACGTATATAAAGTGTGTGTGTGTGTGTGTGTGTGTGTGTGTGTGTGTGTGTGTGTGTGTGTGTGTGTTTTAGAGCCTGTAATGCCATTTTTACAGCGTTGGAACAGAGTCAGGATGCTATTGAGATCAG